>CM022670.1:21597645-21647645 GCA_012295275.1 Chrysomallon squamiferum
TTCTGAGAGTCCACAGTTGCAGTTGGGTGATGTGGTGAAGTGATATTTGTATCGGATTGCATTTAAGTTGGTCGAGTAACCAATTCTGGCTTTGGTGAGATTGTCGTTGTGTAGTTTGTTGGCGAGTATGAATTTGGGTGTTTTGGCGAGTGGTTTGATGTTCAAGTGCCATTTGTTTTTGGTGTTGTTCCATTCGTTTTGCCATTGTTTGTCGTAATGTTTGACTGCGATGGAGACAATTTCGTTTATTCCGTGGTATATGTCTGTGCAGATGTCTTCGTCTTTAATGCTGAGTGACTCTTTGGCGTAATGGTCAGCAATTTCAAACCAAAATATAGTTAATGCTTCCGTCATGATTATTATTTTTGATATTTAAATACTGCTGCAGTCAGATAAGCATGAATTGATTAACTACAAATTTTAAAAAGAAGAAAAAATACTAATAGCTTAGCCATTTATATCGCCTGTATTCTTGTCATTCACTTTTAGGCTTGAAGAAATGCATGAGAAGTTTGGTTTGCAATAGAAAACACGAGGAAAGGGTTGGGGTGCATGTGTTGATGTTTCTTTTTAGAGCTATATCGAATTTTTTTTTTTAATAAAATTAGCGATGTAACTGTTACTTAAAAATGGGAGGTCTTCCAAAATAAGAAAACTGTTGGAAGGAATAAGAACTTCATTTTGAATTCCGTGATAACAGTTCTCGCACGGTTTTTCTCTTCGCTGTGTTGAAGCGTGCGTGCGTGTGTCTGACGTCATCACGAGTTCAACGAATGGGCGTTTGGTGATATTCAAGTATAGCTGAAAATCCTTTATCCGAAATGCTTGGGTCCGGAAGTATTTCGGATTCTGGAATTTTTCGGATTTTGGAATATAAAGAGATAGCCGGAGGATGGGAGCCAAATTTGGACAGGAATTTCATTTATATTCCATGGAGAGCTTATACAAATAGTCTTCATGATTTTTATTTTATTTTATTATTTTTTTATTTTATTTATATATATTATACATAATATTTTAAATAATTTGGAGCACAAAATAAAGTTTGTGTATGCAAAAACAATCCGAAAACTGCAAGATATCATAATTTTTACTGCACTGAAAATTTCGAATAAGGGTTCCTCAACCTGTAATAATATGTGCCGAGTTAATTGCAACAACGAATTTAAAAGTATTTCCGATACTGCAATGCCAAGTTGATTTCGTCAGAAGTTTTTGAAAATAACTGTTTAAAAATGTGCTTTTTATTCATAAAATTAGACGTAAAACGAGAAATTAGATTTGTTTGATTATATATATATATATATATATATATATATATATATCATGATAATATAATGTATTTGTCTGTGTGTGTGTGTGTGTGTGTGTGTGTGTGTGTGTGTGTGAGAGAGAGAGAGAGAGAGTGATTTGATGAGATCGGTTGATAGCGTTTTTTTCGGTTATTTTCTATGCGTTTGAATTCGAATGTACAGGTCGAAGAATAACTTCATAAGAGATGTGTAGAAAAGAGCATAACCTTGCATCACTTTCTCCGTTCCTTATTATTAGTAACTTTAAAAAATAAATAAAATCAACTAACAAAAACAAACACAAGTTAAAAAAGGAAAACAAAAAAAAACAACCAACCAACAAAAAAATAAATAAATAAATAAATTAAAAAAACAATGATAATAATAATTTATACAATTTTGCCCAAAAACAAACAAATAAAAAATACTTTCTTTCTACCACTACAAAATAAAATAACAGTTCTAGAAACTCCTGCCCAGATGAATACACGAACAAATAAAAGCATGAACCGAGTTACCTTAGTCATCGTATTTGCTCTGTAGCAGATAGTAATATAGTGTTATCATTGTCACCCTATTTACTCTCCAACAAATAGCAATACACTGTTACCATAAACGCCTTTGTTTTTGACAGATCGTGTTGAGCGCTTTTCTGAGTCAAGGAGAATACAAACAAAATATACTTAAGACTTAAATGAATGTAAATAACTTCGCCACATGCAGCAAGACCAGTGAAATCTTTGAACTATAAGGCTGAAGGTCAACATGGGCTGAACTGTATGAGCACAACAAGATTACTGAATAAGAAATTTTATCTTCTATATTACAATAAATAACATTTCTCATCGTTCATTGTTGCTGCTGTTTGAGGAGATATATTCTGCAGAGTAACCTGTGTTGATGTTCCTTTGTTACTGTAAAAAAAAAAAGAAGAAAAAAAAATAAAACTCATCCCCTAAAACTCACTAAATAAATAAATAAATAAATAAATAAATAAATAAATAAATAATAATAATAATAATAAATAATAATAATAATAATAATAATAATAATAATAATAATAATTTTCACGACAACGACGTCAGTAAACAAAATTCCTAAATTAACTCAGTAACAAAAACTGGAATAATAATATAACAGAAAATAATTCAAACAATGGAAAAGAAAGAAATACAAATACAACATAATATCAACAGACAAACAAACAACAACAAAAAAACAAAAGAAAAGAAAAAAGAAAAAGAAAAAGAAGAATAAAACCCCCATAAAATTGAATAATAAATAAAAGAAAAAAATTAATAAAAAATAAATAACAACTACACATCAGACAAAACAATTTAAAAAGGTACTCATTAACATTTAACAACAACAACATACACAAAATAATAAAAATTATAAAATAAATAAACCCAACCTCAACAAATACAAAACTTTCACATATCAAACACAATAGAATCACATCGAAAGGTCACACAAAAAAAAAAAAAAAGAATCTGTCAACATCAAATACGCTATGTAAAATAAAAATAGCTATCTCCTGATGACTAAGCCTATTGAAAAAAAAAAAAAAAAAATGATCCTGTAATGACCACATGACTAGGTACAGTATAAACACTATAAACCGAAGAACAAACTGAGTGAACGAATCTGTGGTGATTCATTCGTGACAACACAGTTCAGTGTTTACTTTACATCTTACACTGGTTACTCATTCTCGGCCATTCTACACTTCGTATTGCGGCTTTCACGTAATGTCGGCGCTCATTCTCTTACTTCTTTTCACGACAACGACGTCAGCAAACGTCTTCACTGCCGAACAGACGGCTGAAATAGAAGACTACGTCAACGCCGTAGTCACTTGTAAATCTACTATCGGACTGACTGTGACGGTGGTGAAGAACAGTGATACGTGGACAAGAGGATTCGGACTGGCAGACAGAGAGAAAAACATCTCGGTTAACGCCAACACTCTGTTTGGCATTGGTTCACTCACCAAAGCGTTCACGTCGGCACTGTTGGCGATGTCGTTAAACGATTCTGAAGGAAAGTAAGCGCATTAATGAAATTGTTTTATATTTACGTATTCTGACTGCTACTGCTACTACTACTGCTACACTTCTACTACTTCTACTACTGCTACACTTCTACTACTTCTACTACTACTACTACTACTACTACTACTACTACTACTACTACTACTACTACTACTACTACTACTACTACTATCGCTGCGACAGATACTCTTACTACTATACTTCTATTACTACTACCTACTACTATTATTATTACAACTGGTAGAATATGCATGAAGGTTTATATATCTATTATACACACAGACACACTTATCAAAACATTTTAAGAATGAAACTATATTTTCAGCATTATTTTCTTTGTATCCATTTTGCTAGATAGTTCGTGATGTGATTCTTGATATTATTCCGTGTTAACGAAGGTTGGGTCTAAGCAACCCAGAAATAAATTCAAGTCTGCTATCATTCTAATTCTCATTGCCAGAACGTGTTTGTACTGGTACAGAAACTAGAGCCGACTGAAAAGGTCTGACGAGTGGACATTACTGCCTTTTTCACAAAAATGCTTCACTCGCAACCTTTGCACATGCGCGTCATGGTAGACATAACACATAATTTCTCTGTGAATGGATCTTCACTGAATCAACCGTACAGGTTCCAACTTCGATGTTGTCACATTATCTGACCGCTGGTTCTACCAATCTGCAGTAGATTCGGACAGGGACAGTTCTGCAGGACGACAATGCCACACATTATTTTTCCAAGGTTTTAGCAGACTTTCTTGAGCAGGACAGTGTTTGTTGTCAGGATGGATCGACCTGCACATTAGTTTTATTTGGCTCCAATGCAGCACGTCTGGAATGAGTTGGCAGGGGAGAATACACCCCATGAATTGTTCAGACGTCATATCATGAGGCTACAATGTATCGAATGTTGTCGTGGCACAGATATATATTCACACGCTGTTAATCAAATCTGCTGATGTGTAGGCTCCATATTTAAACTCTCCAACTTTGGCAGTATGTCAAGAGACTAACTTTTAAATCGATACATTTATTAATAGTTTTCAATAAATAAGGACAAACAACAAAAGTTTTGGATGTAGTCTATTACTTTTCTCCCCTTAAATTCTTTTGGTTAGTATATGTTAGTATATATGATGTACATATCGGGTCAATTGCCAGTTTCATAATGTACTTTTTAAATTACTTATTATAAACAGACTGTCTAAATGTAAAGCCACCATTAGAAGCACACAAGCAGTATCATTCGTTAATATTTCCCAAACATTAAACACTGACAAAACTAGGAGTATTAGGGGCACTAAGTAGCGAATGTACCACAGTGATTTTCGTGGCTACATCAAACCTTTAATGATTTGACTTTAATTATTATTAATTCATTCTTTTAATGTTAAATTATTGTTACTGGACGTGTTCAACTTTACTTTGTATTTTAATACTATATTCTGGTGCATTGTCTCGTCTCTGCTAAGTGTTGAAACAATAACTTAGTTCATGTAGAAGCTGTCTAATAAATATATAAGTGGATATACTATACTATTTCCTTATATTTCTTACTGTGGTATACTTTTTAATAAAAATAAGATAAATTAATAATAAAGTAACAAAAAATAATAAAAAACTGACACAAAAAACCAAACAAAAAACCCTACAACAACCCGGAAATAATATAAAAAAAAATAAAAACAACAAAAACAACAACAACAACAACAAAAAAAAAAAAAAAAACCCACATAACAATTATGTATTTAGCTGTCTAATAAATATAAGTGGATATACTATACTATTTCCTTATATTTCTTACTTTTTAATAAAAATAAGATAAATTAATAATAAAGTAACAAATAATAATAAAATTGACAAAAAAAAAAAAAAAAAACAAAAAAACAAAAAAAAAAAAAAAAAAAAAAAAAAATAAAAAAGAGAATCCAGAAATAATATATAATATATATACTTTTTTATAAAAATAAGATAAATTAATAATAAAGTAACAAATAATAATAAAACTGACACAAAAAAAACAACCAAAAAAAAAAAAAAAAAAAAACCCTACAACAACTCAGAAATAATAATATCAAAAAACAAAACAAAGAAAAAAACACATAACAATTATGTATTCTGTAAACAGACACACAGGAACTGAAGGCCCATCATTTTTTCTTGTTGTTTATTATATCATCACGTTTAAATCTAGTCAAGATTATGTGGCTAAACATAACATCAGTATATTCCTTTCCCTCTGTTAGATACAATTACACATCAAAACTGACAGACATATTGGGTGATGATTTCAAGATGGCTGATCCTGAGATAACAAGGGAGGCAACTCTAAGAGACATTCTAGCACACAGAACGGGACTCAGTCCCGCTGCGATAGGCTTGTTGTCTGGCCAGTTAGAAAACGTTACAAGACGCGATTTTGTCAGGTAATTACATTTTATTCAAAAAGTCTTTAAATTATGTCAATGGATTAATGTGTTTATGTGTGCGAGCGTGCGCATGTATGCGCTCGCGAGTTTATGTTTGTGTGTATGTGTGTGTGTGTGTGTGTGTGTGTGTGTGTAAAATACACCATACTCTTTCTCTTCCTTAGTATAGTTTCTTTCCATAAGAAACATTACAGGAAACATAATTTAATAACCGTAAGATCTACACTGTGATAAGATTTCAAGACGAGTGATCATGGCATACTAAGGGAGATAATTCTGTGTAGCTATTATGATCAGACAAGATAATTAATTAGGTAGCATTTAAAAAGGAAAAATTATTTTAAAAACCCTACTGAAAATGAGCGACTACAAATATTTTACGAGCCTCTTTTTGTTATAAATGTTTATGATTTTCAGACGATTACGCTTCTTAAGAAAGATTTCTGATTTTCGCGATCGGTTCGTCTACAACAACTGGATGTATCTACTAGTAGGTCACGTTATCGAAGTTCTCAGCAAGGAATCATGGGAGAAAACTCTTTACAAAAGACTTCTTAAACCACTGGGCATGACAACGACTAGAATTCTGGGATACGATTTGAAGACGACATCCGGTAATGTGGCTCAGCCTTATGCGGTTGTTGAAAATAAAATTGTGAAAACAAGTTCCGAAATTTACAGGTAAAACCATCGATCCATTTTGTTTAATTATTTCATGCTTGGAATTTCTTCATTTCTTTAATTAATTACTGTTGGCACCAGTGTTTCTTATTTATTTATTTATTTATTTATTTGACAAGAAATACATTTTTTAATATGTCAATTATGAATGTCATGCTTTGAATATCCAATTCGATTCGAATTCGTTATGAAGTTTGATTCGATTCAATTTTTGTGTTTTTGTGATTTCGAATATTTATTTATTTCATTTTATTTCATTTATTTATTGTTACTAATAAATTATTGAGATTTAAAATATATACTGAGCTGAATATTTCTTCATCAGCTTCCTCTGATGCACTTGGTTATTCACAAAGATAGTAGCGATTCGAAATACAGTTAAATTCAATCAAAAAACTATTTCGCAAGTCCATGCTTCTGTTGATTGTTAAAAATAAGTAAATACATATACTGAACGCAAAGTTTCTAACAAGTAAGGCTATTAATAATTTTGAGATGATTATGATAATAAAAAATAAAAAATTTACAACGATCATGATAATTCTTTAAATTTTTATTAGCATTTCTCCAGACGAGCCTGCAGGTGCCATTGCTTCAACAGCAAACGACATGGCAAAATGGCTGCATTTCCTGATCAGTGCAGGGGAGACAACCACTGGAACGAGGCTTCTCGATAAACATTTCTTTGTCGATATGATGGGAACTTACAATCATATTGAACACAGCCTTTACTCGATCTTCAAACCGACTTTTCCTGTCACAGACGCTGTTTCTGGCTACGGATACGGCTGGATTAGAGGAACATACAGAGGTGTGAATAGATTTACAGTAGGAACAACATAACATCATCATCAATAACAACAACAACAGCAAAAACTCACCAGCAATGCTACCACCACCATAACTAGCAACACCAACAGTTACAATCCCTTATCGTAAGAAAAATACTGAAAAATCTGTAAAAGTAAATCAGATTTATAATTGGTAGCAAACTGTACTATTATGAATTTTAATGGATGCGTTAAAATTACAGGTTTTTTAATCTTAATTTTAATTGTTAATTAGTTATTTATTTAAAAACAAAAAATAAATGAAAAAAAAAACAGAAAAAAAAAAAAAAAAAAAAGCCAACAAAACAAAACAAAAAAACCAAACAAACAATAATATGAACAAAAACAACGAAACTCCCTAAAATGCAACAACAAAAACATTAGAACCAAAATACGAAACGAACCAGTTAAAATAAAAAAAGAAAAAGAAAAGAAAAGAAGAAGAAGAAAAAAATAACAAGAAGTAACCGAAATACAAAAACAACAAAAACAACAAAAAGCACACCAAAAAAGAACAACAATAACGGAACAAAAAAATTCCACGATCCCCCTAAAAAACCTCACAAAAACAAACAAACAAAAAATAAACCACTCAAAAATGTTATACCAAGCAACTGGTAAACTTTCTACACAAATTAGGAATTTATCTGTAAAAAGGTTCAGCAGTGCATGTTGAATACTTTCTGGAACATGATTATTTATTATACATTTTTCAATTTTATTTCAGGATACCAGAAAATCTGGCACGATGGATCTTTGTTTTCATACCGTTCTATTGTGGTCCTATATCCAGACTTGAAATCGGGCATTTTCCTCTCTGCAAGTGGGCCAGTCGGTTTAGAGGTGATGACTTATTTCATATCAGATCTTCTCATTGGTGAACCAACATGGTTACAGTCAACAAATGCCTGCCTCTTTCCCGAACCATGGATGAACATTTCAACATCAAACGACAATAGTGATGACGTCATCTATGACGCCATAACAACCCCCAGCCAGTACATAGGTTCTTACGGACATCGCTTGTTGGGAGATTTAACCGTGGAGCAGGGAAGTAACAGAAGTTCGCTACTTTTGAGATATGGACGTTTTGTTTGTGCTGTGAGGCCAACGAAGACTGAACACGCATTCAAACTTGATGTTTTGGAGCCATTGGGGTTCCTCTTCAATCTTGGTAACAGCACTACTCTGATTCCCGTGAATTTCAAGGCAGAATGGAACGGGAAGTTTCAGGTTATAGAAATTGTGTCTTCTGAATCTATAATATTTCACAGAGATATCAAATTTTCAGACCCGTTGCCGCCAGAAAAAAACGAGGCGATATGCACCAGCAGTGGAACGTCAGAAACAAGTTCAGGACTGATCATTTTAATTTCGTGCTATATTACACATTTGTTTTACAAACTAGATTAATGAATAGGCAAGACCGGGGTATTTCGTAAAAGCATACTTGTCTGGACATACGTTCAGAGACTCCTAACTTCTTTTTGTACACGAAATTCAGGTACTTTTATTTGAACATGATTTAAATTGTGCATAAATATTTTATTATTATTATTATTAAAACGAAAAAGAAAAGAGAAGATCTTTCCTTTATTTCCCGAGTTTTCCAATCCTTCCTGGAAACAGATCCATAACAACTATGAGCAGCGTAGACATCGCAATGAAGACGATCCCACCAACGCCGAGGTACGTTGCCGAAGGTCGGTCATCGTAGATGCTGACGCGTTTTCGAATGGCTCTCGACAAAACTGCGCCAGAAAAAAAAAAAAAAAAAATAATAATAATAATATAAAAAAAAAATAATAATAATAAAAAAAGAAGAAATAAAATAAAATAAAATAAAATAAAATAAAAAATAAATAAATAAATAAATAAATAAATAAATAAATAAATAAATAAATAAATAAATGCTCTTTTTGTTGCTTTAAAGACAAAAATGTACAATTTTTCAATCATTTCTCTTTCTCATTCTCTCCAGACTGCTGATGTCTTTTAAATGTGATCGGTAATAAAATATTCTCGGTGTGCACAAATAGTTTAAAGCAATTGTACATGTAACCCTAAACTGTTTTCTTTCAACATATATACTCAAAATATATTCCCATCTTTATAACTAGCTTACATTTATGAAATAAATTGTTTCTCAAACATCTTTGTTATGTATCTATTTTGGCTGTCTGTCATATCTAAGGGTCAACAAATGTGTGTGTTTATGTGTTTGTGTTGTATACGTATATAGGTTTGTATGCATCTAGATATTTCTTTTGTCCTAATATAAATTATATACATATAGTATAAGCATTCACAGGATTATGCATTTACGCATGAGCGCTCAAACGCACGCCTACGCTCGCTCCAAGTACATAGTTGTAATACTAACCCTTTTCACAGTTAATTCCTGTATATCCAGGGACACAGTCACATTTGTAATCTTCTCCGTCCTCCCTGCAGACACCTCCGTTTAGACACGGGTCACTCACACATCTGCCGACATCTGTTAACATATTCGTTTGTGTGTGTATATATATATACACACACACACACACACACACAAAGAGAATGGAAAAACACACACACAAATATCTACCTATCTGCCTATCTATCTGTCTATCTGCCTGTCTATCTGTCTGCCTATCTGCCTATCTATCTGCCTATCTCTCTGTCTATCTGCCTGTCTGTCTGTCTATCTATACATCTAACTACCTGTCTGTCTGTATCTCTGTCTGTCTGTTGATCTACCTCTCTAGCTCTCTTTATCTGTTACCTATCTATATATTTACCGCTTCTGTCGCCCTGTCAGTCTATCTATCAGTTATAATCATACGATTCAAATTTAATTTAAAATTCTGTATCTGCATGTATCCTTACATATCCATGCCTGTGATTTGGGTTTCAAGTGGATACGGCAGATTTCATTTCTCTTACACACTGATCTGAATTCTTAGTCTCTCCAGGCGTCTGTCTGTCTGTCTGTCTGTCTGACGTTTCATAACACACGATTCACTCTGTACAACATGTTTCTACGACTAGACTGTTAAAACCTCATTGAAATTCGCTTACATGTTTCACAGTGCACGCCCGTGTAGCCAGGCTGACAAAGACACGTGTAGCTACCCACAGTGTTTGTGCAAGCACCTCGATTCTGACAGGGCTGTTGGATGCATTCGTCAACATCTGACAAGAAATGATAATATTACTGTCACAGGCACGTAAATATATACAAATATAATAATAATAATAATAATAATAATAATAATAATAATAATAATAATAATAATAATAATGATGGTGATGATGATGATGATAATAATAATAATAATAATGATGATGATAATGATGATGATGATAATAATAATAATAATAATAATAATAATAATGTAAATAGCAAGACACCAGGCCACCAATTCCAAAAAACACACAAAAAACGAACAAAAAATCAACAAAGAACCCCACAACAGCAAAAAAAAAAAAAAAAAAAAAAAAATCCCCGAAAAAAAAAAAAGAGAGAAAAAATATATATAAAAAGAAACAAACAACATGAGAAGCCATGTCATCATATGCTCTGACTTGTGGGTAAAGGAATTAAGTCCAGACGTTCTAGCCATTGTGACGTCATTCATAATGCTTGTGGAGATTTCCAGAAAGTGGATAATGAATCGTATTCAGGAACTGTATTTTGGAAAATATCTGAAGAGAAATGGTTTGTCTAGTGAAGTGAAGTGAAAAAAAAAAAAAAATGAACGTGCTAATCAGAGCAAGCTGTTGTGAAGCACGTCTATGACAGGCACGCTATCTGACAGGTCAGCGGGCGTGTCCTTCGCAGAAAAGAGTTTTGGGTAAGGAAAGAAAGTGGGTTCTCGTTACGATTGCAGGACACAAGGGAGTGTCCAGCATATCGGATCGTAGCGAGTCGGTTCCGATGTTTCGTAGACATTATCCGCTCCTTGCTGTTTCCGGCACTTGTCTATCTCCTAGTCATCCCCGGGTCCGTGTTGGTTGCGTCCTGTTTGTTTGTCCTGTTCTTGGCTGCTGTTGTTGTTTCCTTGTTCTTTTTGGCTGCTTCCTTCTGGTCCAACAATTCCACTTTTTTAATTATTTTTTTTTGCCAATGGTCTTTTTATTGATTTAAAAGATGCTATGAACACCTGCTACTAAAAGAACTAAGAACATGAATGTAGTTAAAGTATTTTTTTATTTTATTTTATTTTATTTTAATTTAAAAGATGTTATAAATACCTGCAGCTAAAAATAAGAATATGAACTTATTTACATTTATTATGTACATTAAAAAAAACAAAAAAAAACAACCACAAACACATAACCGGGTTGGTGTTGTCTGAAAGTAGGTACGTATAGTACGAATAGTTTTATTTTTAATTATTAATTTAATTGGCCATTCAAATTGATCCGTCAATCAGCCGATCCATCCGTAGATCCATCAGCTGTTCAACCAATCAATCTGTAAGTCAATAAATTCATTTAATTCTTGTTTGTTTTTGTGTCAAAAAAGAAGAAAAGAAAGAGTCTAAATTTGTGTTTTGTGTTGAGAATGTATGTTGTTACTGCAGCGAGGACTAACTCTCTGTCTTTCGTGTTTGATTTTTAGTTCCTTCAGTGTATTGCGTAGTGCTTGTCTTTCCTTGGCGAAATTTTGACAGTGAAACAAATAGTTTTTCATGGTTTCTGAGAGTCCACAGTTGCAGTTGGGTGATGTGGTGAAGTGATATTTGTATCGGATTGCATTTAAGTTGGTCGAGTAACCAATTCTGGCTTTGGTGAGATTGTCGTTGTGTAGTTTGTTGGCGAGTATGAATTTGGGTGTTTTGGCGAGTGGTTTGATGTTCAAGTGCCATTTGTTTTTGGTGTTGTTCCATTCGTTTTGCCATTGTTTGTCGTAATGTTTGACTGCGATGGAGACAATTTCGTTTATTCCGTGGTATATGTCTGTGCAGATGTCTTCGTCTTTAATGCTGAGTGACTCTTTGGCGTAATGGTCAGCAATTTCAAACCGAAATATAGTTAATGCTTCCGTCATGATTATTATTTTTGATATTTAAATACTGCTGCAGTCAGATAAGCATGAATTGATTAACTACAAATTTTAAAAAGAAGAAAAAATACTAATAGCTTAGCCATTTATATCGCCTGTATTCTTGTCATTCACTTTTAGGCTTGAAGAAATGCATGAGAAGTTTGGTTTGCAATAGAAAACACGAGGAAAGGGTTGGGGTGCATGTGTTGATGTTTCTTTTTAGAGCTATGTCGATTTTTTTTTTTTTTATAAAATTAGCGATGTAATTGTTACTTAAAAATGGGAGGTCTTCCAAAATAAGAAAACTGTTGGAAGGAATAAGAACTTCATTTTGAATTCCGTGATAACAGTTCTCGCACGGCTCTTCGCTGTGTTGAAGCGTGCGTGTGTCTGACGTCATCACGAGTTCAACGAATGGGCGTTTGGTGATATTCAAGTATAGCTGAAAATCCTTTATCCGAAATGCTTGGGTCCGGAAGTATTTCGGATTCTGGAATTTTTCGGATTTTGGAATATAAAGAGATAGCCGGAGGATGGGAGCCAAGTTTGGACAGGAATTTCATTTATATTCCATGGAGAGCTTATACAAATAGTCTTCATGATTTTTATTTTATTTTATTATTTTTTTATTTTATTTATATATATTATACATAATATTTTAAATAATTTGGAGCACAAAATAAAGTTTGTGTATGCAAAAACAATCCGAAAACTGCAAGATATCATAATTTTTACTGCACTGAAAATTTCGAATAAGGGATCCTCAACCTGTAATAATTTGTGCCGAGTTAATTGCAACAACGAATTTAAAAGTATTTCCGATACTGCAATGCCAAGTTGATTTCGTCAGAAGTTTTTGAAAATAACTGTTTAAAAATGTGCTTTTTATTCATAAAATTAGACGTAAAACGAGAAATTAGATTTGTTTGATTATATATATATATATCATGATAATATAATGTATTTGTCTCTGTGTGTGTGTGTGTGTGTGTGTGTGTGTGTGTGTGTGAGAGAGAGATTTGATGAGATCGGTTGATAGCGGTTTTTTCGGTTATTTTCTATGCGTTTGAATTCGAATGTACAGCTCGAAGAATAACTTCATAAGAGATGTGTAGAAAAGAGCATAACGTTACAGTACGTTCTCCGTTCCTTATTATTAGTAACAAAAAATCAAATCAAATCAACTAACAAAAACAAACACAAGTTAAAAAAGGAAAACAAAAAAACAACTAACCAACAAAAAAACAACAAAAAAATAAATAAATAAAAAAAACAGTGATAATAATAATTAATACAATTAGGCCTAAAAACAAACAAATAAAAAATACTTTCTTTCTACCACTACAAAATAAAATAACAGCTCTAGAAACTCCTGCCCAGATGAATACACGAACAAATAAAAGCATGAACCGAGTTACCTTAGTCATCGTATTTACTCTGTAGCAGATAGTAATATAGTGTTATCATTGTCACCCTATTTACTCTCCAACAAATAGCAATACACTGTTACCATAAACGCCTTTGTTTTTGACAGATCGTGTTGAGCGCTTTTCTGAGTCAAGGAGAATACAAACAAAATATACTTAAGACTTAAATGAATGTAAATAACTTCGCCACATGCAGCAAGACCAGTGAAATCTTTGAACTATAAGGCTGAAGGTCAACATGGGCTGAATTGTATGAGCACAGTAAGATTACTGAATATGAAATTTTATCTTCTGTATTACAATAAATAACATTTCTCATCGTTCATTGTTGCTGCTGTTTGAGGAGATATATTCTGCTGAGTAACCTGTGTTGATGTTCCTTTTTTACTGTAAAAAAGAAGAAGAAAAAAAAAAAAAAACTCACCCCCCAAAAAAAAGCCCAACTAAATAAATAAATAAATAAATAAATAATAATAATAATAATAATAATAATAGTAATAATAATAATAATAATAATAATAATAATAATAAGAAGAAGAAGAAGAAGAAGAAGAAGAAGAAGAAGAAAAGAAAAACGAAAAACGAAAATGAAAAAGATGAAAAAATCCCCATAAAAATATAATAATAAATAAAAGAAGAAAAATTAATAAAAAATAAATAAAAACTACACATCAGAAAAAACAATTTAAAAACGTACTCATTAAAATTTAACAACAACAACATACACAAAATAATAAAAATTATAAAATGTGATGGACATTCTAATTCTACCAACAAAACCAAAATAAATGAACAGTAACAATTAAAAACTGACCTGAATAAAATTAAAACTAAATAAACCCAACCTCAACAAAACCAAAATCTTTCACGTATCAAACACAACAGAATCATATCGAAAGGTGACAAAAAAAAAAAAAAAAAAAAAAATCTGTATAAACACTATAAACCGAAGAACAAACTGAGTGAACGAATCTGTGGTGATTCATTCGTGATAACACAGTTCAGTGTTTACTTTACATCTTACACTGGTTACTCATTCTCGGCCGTTCTACACTTCGACTTGCGGCTTTCACGTAATGTCGGCGCTCATTCTCTTACTTCTTTTCACGAAAACGACGTCAGCAAACGTCTTCACTGCCGAACAGACGGCTGAAATAGAAGACTACGTCAACGCCGTAGTCACTTGTAAATCTACTATCGGACTGACTGTGACGGTGGTGAAGAACAATGATACGTGGACAAGAGGATTCGGACTGGCAGACAGAGAGAAAAACATCTCGGTTAACGAAAACACTCTGTTTGGCATTGGTTCACTGACCAAAGCGTTCACGTCGGCACTGTTGGCGATGTCGTTAAACGATTCTGAAGGAAAGTAAGCGCATTAATGAAATTGTTTTATATTTACGTATTCTGACTGCTACTGCTACTACTACTGCTACACTTCTACTACTTCTACTACTGCTACACTTCTACTACTTCTACTACTACTACTACTTCTACTACTACTACTACTACTACTACTACTACTACTACTACTACTATCGCTGCGACAGATACTCTTACTACTATACTTCTATTACTACTACCTACTACTATTATTATTACAACTGGTAGTATATACATGTTGGTTTATTTATCTATTATACACACAGACATACTTATAATTCAATACATTTATTAACAGTTTTCAATAAATAAGGACTAACAACAAAATGATTTGAGTCTCATATTTGACATTAATTATTATTAATCCATATTTTTAATTTTAAATTATTGTTATTGTGTTAATCTTTACTTTGTATTTTAATACTATATTCTGGTGCATTGTTTCGTCTCTGCTAAGTGTTGAAACAATAACTTAGTTCATGTAGAAGCTGTCTAATAAATATATAAGTGGATATACTATACTATCTCCTTATATTTCTCACTGTTATATACTTTTTAATAAAAATAAGATAAATTAATAATAAAGTAACAAATAATAATAAAACTGACACAAAAACCCCAATAAAAAACCCTACAACAATTCGGAAATAATAATATTAAAAAACAAAAGAAAGAAAAAACCACATAACAATTATGTATTCTGTAAACAGACACACACGAACTGAAGGCCCACCATTTTTTCTTGTTGTTTATTAGACCATCATGCTTAAATCTACTCAAGACTACGTGGCTAAATATATGATCAGTATATTCCTTTCCCTCTGTTAGATACAATTACACATCAAAACTGACAGACATATTGGGTGATGATTTCAAGATGGCTGATCCTGAGATGACAAGGGAGGCAACTCTAAGAGACATTCTAGCACACAGAACGGGACTCAATCCCGCTACGATAGGCTTGTTTTCTGGCCAGTTAGAAAACGTTACAAGGCGCGATTTTGTCAGGTAATTAAATTTTATTTAAAAAGTCTTTAAATTATGTCATTGGGTTAATCTGTGTACGTGTACGTGCGTTCGCGCGCGCGTGTGTGTGTAAAATACACCATACTCTTTCCCTTCCTTAGTATAGTTTCTTTCCATAAGAAACATTACAGGAAACATAATTTAATAACCGTAAGATCTACACTGTGATAAGATTTCAAGACGAGTGATCATGGCATACTAAGGGAGATAATTTTGTGTAGCTATTATGATCAGACAAGATAATTAATTAGGTAGCATTTAAAAAGGAAAAATTATTTTAAAAAACCTAATGAAAATGAGCGACTACAAATATTTTACGAGCCTCTTTTTGTTATAAATGTTTATGATTTTCAGACGATTACGCTTCTTAAGAAAGATTTCTGATTTTCGCGATCGGTTCGTCTACAACAACTGGATGTATCTACTAGTAGGTCACGTTATCGAAGTTCTCAGCAAGGAATCATGGGAGAAAACTCTTTACAAAAGACTTCTTAAACCACTGGGCATGACAACAACTAGAATTCTGGGATACGATTTGAAGACGACATCCGGTAATGTGGCTCAGCCTTATGCGGTTATTGAAAATAAAATTGTGAAAACAAGTTCCGAAATTTACAGGTAAAACCATCGATAGATTTTGTTTAATTATTTCATGGTTGGAATTTCCTCATTTCTTTTATTAATTACTGTTGGTCACCAGTGTTTTTTATTTATTGATTTATTTGACAAGAAATACATTTTTTAATATGTCAGTTATGAATGTCATGCTTTGCATATCCAATTCGATTCGATTGTTGTGTTTTCGTAAGTTCGAATATTGCAGAATACGGTTAACTGGGGAAAAAGGGAAAACTATCTGGCTAGACGTTTACATAAATAAATAATAAACAAAGTATGAGTTCTCTCAGTCTCCTCCCCCACCAAAAAAAAAAAGAAGAAAAGAAACAAAAATCCCTGACATTAAAAATGAAATTCGAATAAATAAGCTATCAACCATATATTATTGTTATCATATACACTTTTTGGTTTACTGACCAACTGCTCATTAGTCCAAAAGTAGACTGGTTTCTACAGTACAACAATACCTCTATAATGATGACAGTCTTTATTTTATTTTGTTTTATTTTATTTTATTTTATTTTATTTTATTTTATTTTATTTATTTATTTATTTATTTATTTATTGTTACTCATAAATTATTGAGATTTGAAATATATACTGAGCTGAATATTTGTCATCAGCTTCCTCTGATGCACATGGTTATTTTCAAAGATAGTAGCGATTCGAAATACAGTTAAATTCATTCGAAAAACTGAGTTTCGCAGGGTCCTTTTTTTCTGTGGATTGTTAAAAACAAGTAAATAAGTAAATACACTGAACATAAAATTACATCACTGTCGATAGTGCTAATGCAGCCTCTAACAGAGCATGTATTTCCACTATTATTCCTACAGAATCATCATCAACAGCAACTGCTGCTGCTTTGCCCTATCTTCTATTTTTATAACCACAACAATAAAAGCGATAAGAATTCTAACAAGTAGGGCTATTAATAATTTTCTGACGATTATGATGATGATGTTAAAAAATAAGAATCTTACAACGATCATGATAATTCTGTAAATTTTTTATTAGCATCTCTCCAGACGAGCCTGCAGGTGCCATTGCTTCGACAGCAAACGACATGGCAAAATGGCTGCATTTCCTGATCAGTGCAGGGGAGACAACCACTGGAATGAGGCTTCTCGATAAACATTTCTTTGTCGATATGATGGGAACTTACAGTCATATTAAACACAGCTTAAACTCGATCTTCAAACCGACTTTTCCTGTCACAGACGCTGTTTCTGGCTACGGATACGGCTGGATTAGAGGAACATACAGAGGTGTGAATAGATTTACAGTAGGAACAACACAACATCATCATCAATAACAACAACAACAGCAAAAACTCAGCAGCAATGTTATCACCACCATAACTAGCAACACGATCAGTTACAAACAGCAAGAACAACAAAAAAGAAGAACAATAACGGAACAACAACATTTAAAAAAAAATTCCAGAACCCTCACAAAAACAAACAAATCAAAAATAAACCACTGTTATTCCAAGCAAATAGATAAACTTTCTACACAAATTAGGAATTTATCTGTAACATGGAACATGATTATTTATATAAATTTTTCAATTTTATTTCAGGATACCAGAAAATCTGGCACCATGGATCTTTGTTTTCATACCGTTCTATTGTGGTCCTGTATCCAGACTTGAAATCGGGCATTTTCCTCTCTGCAAGTGGGCCAGTCGGTTTAGAGGTGATGACTTATTTCATATCAGATCTTCTCATTGGTGAACCAACATGGTTACAGGCAACAAATGCCTGCCTCTTTCCCGAACCATGGATGAACATTTCAACATCAAACGACAATAGTGATGACGTCATCTATGACGCCATAACAAACCCCAGCCAGTACATAGGTTCTTACGGACATCGCTTGTTGGGAGATTTAACCGTGGAGCAGGGAAGTAACAGAAGTTCGCTACTTTTGAGATATGGACGTTTTGTTTGTGCTGTGAGGCCAACGAAGACTGAACACGCATTCAAACTTGATGTTTTGGAGCCATTGGGGTTCCTCTTCAATCCTGGTAACAGCACTACTCTGATTCCCGCGAATTTCAAAGAAGAATGGAACGGGAAGTTTCAGGTTATAGAAATTGTGTCTTCTGAATCTATAATATTTCACAGAGATATCAAATTTTCAGACCCGTTGCCGCCAGAAAAAAACGAGGCGAAATGCACCAGCAGTGGAACGTCAGAAACAGGTTCAGGTCTGATCATTTTAATTTCGTGCTATATTACACATTTGTTTTTCAAACTAGATTAATGAATAGGCAAGACCGGGGTATTTCGTAAACGCATACTTGTCTGGACATACGTTCAGAGACTCCTAACTTCTTTTTGTACACGAAATTCAGGTACTTTTATTTGAACATGATTTAAATTGTGCAAAAATATTTTATTATTATTATTATTTATTTATTTAAAAAAAAAAAAAAAAAAAATAAAAAAAATTAAAAACGAAAAAGAAAAGAGAACAAATTTCCTTTATTTCCCGAGTTTTCCAATCCTTCCTGGAAACAGATCCATAACAACTATGAGCAGCGTAGACATCGCAATGAAGACGATCCCACCAACGCCGAGGTACGTTGCCGAAGGTCGGTCGTCGTAGATGCTGACGCGTTTTCGAATGGCTCTCGACAAAACTCGTTTGTTGATAGTTAACTTATTTAACAAGTCGTGTAACATTTCTGTTGTGTTGTTTCTTGCGACACACCTACACACCGTGTCAGAAAAACACTTCTCTGCGCCAGAAACTAAATAAAAAAAAAAAAAAAAAAAAAAAAAAAATAAAAAAAATAATATAAATAAATAAATCAATAAATAAATCAATAAATAAATAAATGCTCTTTTTGTTGCTTTAAAGACAAAAATATACAATTTTTCATTCATTTCTCTTTCTCATTCTCTCCAGACTGTTGATGACTTATCCCAGTCGTTATAAAACGTGGTCGGTATTAAAATATCCTCGGTATGCACAAATAGTTTAAAACAATTGTACATGTAACCCTAAACTGTTTTCTTTCAACATATATACTGAAAATATATTCCCGTCTTTATAAGTAGCTTACATTTATGAAATAAATTGTTTCTCAAACATCCTTGTTATGTATCTATTTTGTCTGTCAGTGTGTATATGCAAGTGTCAACAAATGTGTGTGTTTATGTGTTTGTGTTGTATATATATCTATGTATGTATGTATGTTTGTATGTATGTATGTATGTATGTATGTATGTGTGTCACTATGTACATAGGTTTGTATGCATCTAGATATTTCTTTCGTCCTAATATAAATTATATACATATAGTATAAACATTCACAGGATTAAAACGCACAAACGCACGCCTACGCTCGCTCCAAGTACATAGTTGTAATACTAACCCTTTTCACAGTTAATTCCTGTATATCCAGGGACACAGTCACATTTGTAATCTTCTCCGTCCTCCCTGCAGATACCTCCGTTTAGACACGGGTCACTCACACATCTGCCAATATCTGTTAACATATTCGTTTGTGTGTGTGTGTGTATATATATATATATATATACACACACACACACACACACAAACACATACACAGAGAGAGAATGGAAAAACACACACACAAATATCTACTTAAATATCTATCCAACTACCTGTCTGTCTGTCTATCTATCTATCTATCTATCTATCTATCTATCTATCTATCTATCTATCTATCTATCTATCTATCTATCTATCTATCTATCTATCTATGTATCTATCTATCTATCTATCTATCTATCTATCTATCTATCTATCTATCTGTCTGTCTGTCTGTCTGTCTGTCTGTCTGTCTGTCTATCTATCTATCTATCTACCCGTTCGTCTGTCTGTCTATCTAACTCTCTAGCTCTATTTATCTATTTATCGCTTCAATCGCCCTTTCTGGCTATCTGTCTATCTATTTATCTCTGTTTGTCTATCTATCTATCAGTTATAATCATACGATTCAAATTTGATATAAAAATTGTGTATCCAGGGACACAGTCCATGCCTGTGATTAGGGTTTCAAGTGGAAATGGCAGATTTCATTTCTCTTACACACTGATCTGAATTCTTAGTGTCTCCAGGCGTCTGTCTGTCTGTCTGTCTGTCTGTTTGACTTTTCATAACACACGATTCACTGTACCACATCTTTCTACGACTAGACTGTTAAAACCTCACTCAAATTCGCTTACATGTTTCACAGTGCACGCCCGTGTAGCCAGGCTGACAAAGACACGTGTAGCTACCCACAGTGTTTGTGCAAGCACCTCGATTCTGACAGGGCTGTTGGATGCATTCGTCAACATCTGACAAGAAATGATAATATTACTGTCACAGGCACGTAAATATATACAAATATAATAAATATAATAAATATAATAATAATAATAATAATAATAATAATAATAATAATAATAATAATAATAATAATAATAGTAATAATAATAATAATAATAATAATCAAAATAAAGTAAATAGCAAGATAGCAGACCACAAACTCCAAAAAAACCAACAAAAAAACCAACAAAGAACCCCACAACAACAAACAAACAAACAAAAAAAAGTCCCCGAAGAAAAAGAGAGAGAGAGAAAAAGTATATATAAAGAAACAAACAAGAAAAAAGCATAATCTAAAACCTCAAAACAAACAATGAAAGAACACTCATCAACTAAAACAAAGATGGCAAATAAATTAAATACAAATTAAATAAAATACAAAATTAACTGAATATCTGAGTTATAATAATGTGCTTTGATCTTAAGAAAAACAATGCATTTAATATTTCTATTTGAAACAAATCCGCCAAACAAATTAATAATAGAAAGGAACATAATGACTAGTATATCTTCATTGCAAATAATAATAATAATAATAATAATAATAATAATAATAATAATAATAATAATAATAATAATAATAATAATAATAATAATAACAATAACACGATAAAATAATACTATTAGTGTTTGTATTAGTATTCTATATATATATATACCCTCGTGGCAGTTCTTTCCTTTGTAACCTGGCTCACAAAGGCACATATAACCACCATAATAATTACCGCAGCTACCACCATTTTCACACGGTTGGTCGAAGCACTCATTAACATCTACAAACAGAAAATAAATTAAATTTACCGTTCATTATAAGAATGAAACAGCTTTACAACGATCTGAGCACGATCTCTCTCTCTCTCTCTCTCTCTCTCTCTCTCTCTCTCTCTCTCTCTCTCTCTCTCTCTCTCTCTCTCTCTCTCTCTCTCTCTCTGTATCATAGGGACTGATTTTCTAATGGTTTAAAAAAAAAAATCTAGGTTGGTGGTAGATTTAGTTTGTGTAACATCCCAGAACGTGTAATAATTCTCAAGCTGTGGATGCACTTATTAACTGAAGCGATTTAATTTGAGGTTGTGGAGATGTGAAAACATATTTTACAATTTTCACATTTATATGGATCGTGAGCAATCAAATTCTGAAGTTAATGTTATCGTTGTGGTCAAAAGTACCCCCCACCGAATTATATTAACGATGTTTCTAGAAAAAGTTCTGAGAATAATTATGAAAAAATACTTCAAGATTGTAGGCAAGGAATTAACTTATCAGAATTTGCCAGAACTTGTTAAATCTTTTAATAATTATATATAGAATTTAATTTTTTATTTATTTGTTTATACAAATTTGTCAATAAATGCAGTTTTTAGATAAAGATCAATACAGATTAGCATCTTTTAATTAACACGCTTGTCATAGTCATAGCTGATGATTTCGCTAGAATTCTAAACCACGAAATAAATGAACTTCTACATCATCATCACCATCATCATCACTTTCATTTATAACCACTGTTATTAGCATTACATCGTAAGTATTATTAGAGTTATCATGATGACCATCGTCAAATCACCTCAATTATTATAACAATCATCATTTCTTTAAGAATTGGAAAATCATTAGTAACAACATTGACGACAGCGACAATTGCATAAATACCTACCCGTTTCACAGTTAACACCTTTATATCCACTGCGACAGTTGCAGCTGTACATGTTTACATCCTCGATACAACTACCCCCATTCTGACAAGGGTCACTAGAACATTCTTTTATGTCTGAAAAAAATAAAAAATAAAAAATAAAATAAAATAAATTAAAAAAAAGTGAAAAAGAAGAAAAAGAAAGAAAGAATGAGATGAAAGAAAAAGGAAAATAAAAGAAAAAAGGTAAAGAAAATTCAGTGTAAGTACAATGTGTAGCATCTCTCCCTGTTTACACACAGAGCAAAAACAATAATTTCAACCAATGTCATAGTCGCTTATTATCAACTTAATATTTATTTATTTATTTATCACGGTCATCATCATCATACAGAAAGTTTCAGATTTGTTAAATTATTCACAAAACTTATTAATATTACTAATACAGTTCCAAAGTTTTGTTCAGAGAATGCTGGTGTTTTATATATTCCTATGCACTTATTAAAATTATAAATATGTTTTGTTAGATATATAATTATTTTAAAATTACTATTATTATTCAACTAATAAATGTTCATTGATACCAGTTTCACAGTTTACACCTGTGTATCCACTGACACAGGCACACCTGTATTGGTTGACGTCATCAATACACCTTGCGCCATTTTGACATGGACTGCTGGAACATTCGTTGATATCTGAGAAAATAAAAAAATAATAATAATATTACAAAACATCTTAACGAAGCCATTTTAAAATTCGAATACAGCTTTTTAATTTTAAATTAAATGTACAGAGGATAATCTAACATTGAAAATGTTAAGATCTTTAACAGACTTTTATAAAATTAATTTTAAGGAATCCGCAGAATACTGATTATATGTTAACTAAGTTTAATAGGATACTGAACACATAAGAACTATTAAAAAGAGTAAACTGCTGTTAACAGTCATTTAAGGGTTTATTGTTTCTTTGTCGTCAACCCTTCTATTACTTGAAACACAGATCTTTATCACCACTACTGTAATATTTAGTACTTTAAGAGCTTTTACTCTAGAGCTCATTATTACCACTACTGTAATATTTAGTCCTTTAAGAGCTTTTACTCTACATTTAATCATAAACATTCGCGATTTTATTCCGTTCTTTCAGTTCTTTTATTACAATGATTAAAACCCTTTAATCTCTTAAAATCCCGAAGTCCGCAAGAGTGTGTTTTCATTATAACAAATCTTAAAGTAACTGCATAGAATATGCTTTTCATTAACAAGTTGCTTCTGTTAGTCTTTTAGATATGATGATAAATGAACATGAGAATAAACCGAAGCAGATAATAACTTATTGACATAGCCTCTGTACACAGCAACACTCTCATTTGAACTGGCGGCACGGAAACTAAAACAAAGCACACCTAATTCAAAAGTAGACAATTTAAAAACGTTACCGGATATCTGCAATACGGGTTATTATTTTTACGTTAACTACAATTGGTACTATTACTATCATTATTTCTTCTAAAATTACCACAGCTGGTACTATTATTGTTACGACTACTAGTACTACTACTCCTATTGCTACTACTACTACTGCTGCTACTACTACTACTACTACTGCTGCTACTACTACTACTACTACTACTACTACTACTACTTCAACTGCTGCTGCTAATATAAATAAGTAATTTAGAATTAAAGAAATATTCACTGATGCATATTTCACAGTTTACACCGGTCAATCCACTGGCTCAGATGTATGTGTGTGCGGATGTGTGTGTGTGTGTGTGTGTGTGTGCATGTGTGTGTGTGTGTGTTTCTGTGTGTGTGCATGTATGCATGTATATGAGTCAGAAAAAGAGATGTTTAAAAACCTATGTCACAGTTCACTCCAGTGAATCCGCTCACACAGGTACATTTGTACTTGTTAACGTCATCAGTACACGTTCCGCCATTTTGACATGGATTACTGGAACATTCGTCTATGTCTGAGAAAAAAAAAAACAACACAGAAGTATCTTCAGAAATCATTTTAATTTGTGCGTGATTATGTAATGTTTATATGTATGTTTATGTTTTGTGTATATGTATTTGTCTGCGTGTATCTGTGTATCTGTGTGTGTGTATGTATGTATGTATGTATGTATCTATGTATGTATGTCTGTATGTCTGTATATATGTATGTATGTATATGTATGTATGTATGTATGTATGAATGTATGTTTGTATCTATGTATGCATAGATATGTATGTCTGCATGTATTTATAGATGCATGTACTTATGTATATATGTATGTATGTCTATATGTATGTGTATGCCTCCCTGTTACTGTGATGAATATATTTGTGTCGATGTGCAAGTGTGTGTACGAGTAGATGAACATATAAATATTATGTACTTTCCTCACAGCTGCCTCCAGAGTAGCCAGAGACACAGATACACGTGTAGTTGCCGTCGTTGTTTACACAGGTTCCATTATTCTGACACGGTTTAGAAATACAGGCATCGACTATTATGAAAAGATTAAAATATTATTAGGTTCCTTACTCTAAGACTGATTACAGCCGAAAAAACATATTTAAAAAAATATAATTATATGAACACTGCATGAACAATTTATCAAACAACAACAACAACAACAACAACAACAACAACAACAACAACAACAACAAAAAAAAAAACAACAGCATCAATCTTTTTTTGTTTTGTTACAAAATATTATTTATTTACTGTAATTAATATATAGAAAACGTAAAATTATTAAAATTATACATATTTTAAATAAAGAAAACATAAATTAATATACTTAATATATATGTATTTATAATTAAATATATTTAAATAAATATAATTAAAAATATCGTTCGTATGCGTTTATATATGTATGTATGTACATATATGTATATGAGTGTGTGTATATGTGTGTATGTGTATATATATATATATGTATGTATGTATGTATGTATGTATATATGTATGTATGTATATATGTATATATGTGCATATATGTGTGTGTGTGTATATATATGTGTGTGTGTGTGTGGGTGTGTGTGCATGCGTATGTAAATATGTACGTATATGTGCTTTGGTGTGTATACGTACAGACGTTGTATATATGTATTATAAATTTAAAGATACATACTTATATTACAGTTATTTCCCGTAAAACCTTCATTACATAAACATTCGTAATGTGCGATTTTGTCTTGACAGGTACCATACAGGCACGGAGAGCTTGCACATTCATCGATATCTGAAAAATGTAAATCCCATGATTCATTGCTATTTCATTACACTGTTGCACTATTTTAAATTCACAGACGTTTTACCAAGTAGCAACCTTTTGTAATAAAGACTGTTCTAATGAAAATTATGCACACATATACATGAGACAGAGAAAGAAATGTTTAAAAACAGTTTTGATACCTATGTCACAGTTCACTCCTGTGAATCCGATGGCACAGGTGCAGTTGTACTTATTAACATCATCAGTACATGTTCCGCCATTTTGACATGGATCACTGGAACATTCGTCTATGTCTGAGAAAAAAAAAACAAAGAAAAAACACCAGTATCAATATAATCAACATAAACAAAATAATTATGAGTATCAGTGTGTGTCTTATGCGCGCGTTATATTAATAGAAATGCCTCTAATCTGATAATACTGAAAAACAATAATCATTTTGTTTCGTAATTACTGAAATTACAATGTTTACTGAATAAACTCTAAAGTTTCATTGTCGAATTCATTTTAATGTAACTTGATATTCAACCGTAAACACGTATACTTGTCTTTTTCTATATATGTATGGACTGAGCGCGCGCGCGAGCGTGCGTGTGTGTGTGTGCTATTTATTTATGTTTAGAAAAGTAGAGCCACACACTTATTTCACAGTTAATTCCAGTGTATCCGTCGGCGCACAGACACGAGTAGTTTCCGATGCTGTTCAGACAAACACCATTTTCACACGGCGATGTAAGACATTCGTCAATGTCTGAAAAAGAAGAATTGCTCTAAACTTTGAATTCTGGTTTATTTTAGGAAGTTACTTTTTTTCTTTTTTAATTTTAAAATTTTTTAAACGTTATTATTTTTAAAGCTTTTGTTTAAAATAAAAAACACGCACACACACACACACACACACACACACACACACACACAAACACACACACAAAGCAAAAAATAAATAAATTATTTAAGTGTTGTATCGACTGTTATTGGTTATTATTACTACCATAACGGCCATACATGCAGATGGACAGACACAGATAAATTCAGACAGACGAACAGACGGACAGATAAGACACAAAGAGATAGATTAGATAGCTGAGACAGAAAAATATACGTTTTTTTGAATTTGATACCTGATTCACAGTTTACACCGGTAAATCCGCTCGAACAAGTACAGTTGTAATGATTAATCTTGTCAATACACGTTCCGCCATTTTCACAGGGATCGCTGGAACATTCGTCTATGTCTTAGAAAGAGAAACATATTTTAAACTGTTAATATTAATATCTTTAACATTTATAAAATGTTTAAAAATGTTAATGTTTTGACACTGTTCAGCTCTGATTGGACAGAGCTTTAATAAATAAATAAAATGAGACCAAACATTTTTTTAAATATCTTCACAATTAAAGACGTTATGGCAGTTTTAGATATTGGAAAATGTACCAAATTTTTGGTTATTGTTTTAATATGCTATCTGGTCAGATACCGTGATCCAGAGTCAACATAAAAACCGATAAAAATGCCTATAATATATAAAGAACTGTAAACAATTTTTTATTTAGATGAAGCCAAAGGAGTCATCAATGAAACCTGGAAAATATTGCTGAGCATAAACAAATCTACAGTAAGTCAAATAATACGTCTTTTTAATTATACTCTATACAAATATAATAATAATAATAATAATAATAATAATAATAATAATAATAATAATAATAATAAAAATAATATTTTATAAATAAGGTAAACAAAAGCTCTTGATCAATCAGAGGGCAGCATTTTGTTGACGTGACTTTACTCCACCAAACAACACGGCTCCATTATCATAACAAAGAATTGCATCGACATCCTTTGCAATCAAATAAACCATGTTCGCAACAGATAAATTTTAAAAAGAACTGGCAGAAATGAAGATAAATACATGCTCTAACTAATGCATATGTAATTTTGAAAAGAACACTCACATACTAAATTTACGTGGACGACTTAATAAGGCAAATATTTCACTTTTTTTGTAAGAAAACCGGGGATAATTGAGTTTAATAGAAATTAAAATTTCCGAAAGCGAAGATGCGTGGACAAGTGTGCTGAAAATAATCAAAAAAGTTTATTCGTAGAAATACATTATTATGAGGCGTTGGCAGGCTACTTTCTGAGGATTCTCGCCCAGTTCGCTGCTTTTCGAGAACGACGTTATCAGAGAGATCTTCTGAAAACCGAGATAGCGTAAAGTGACTAAGTGAACCATTGCTATACACACTATTAATATTAGTGTGATTATTATTTGAAGAAGTGATTTTTGTTTTAAATATTAGTGGATTTAAGTCGTATAACTATTAATATTAACACACACAAAATGTCCACATCCATCATTCAACTTCTTAGTGACCCTATGACGATGATAATGACGATGATTATGATGATGATGATTATGATGATGATGATTATGATGATAAAAATAATAATAATAGTAGTGGTAATAGTAGTAATAGTAATAATAATAATATTAATGGTGTTCTAGTTAAATCAAATCGGCAAACTTATGTTTGTATGCTTTTCTTTTTTTGTTACAGATGCTCACTCGGTTGCCTTTTTAAGTGTGTTTCTGTGTTTGTGTGTGTGTGTGTGTGCTTAATTGTTATTGCTTGTCACTGATAGATCATGTTTACCATAAGTAAAATACATCAATATTTTACATACTTATGTCACAGTTATATCCTGTAAAGCCATCGTTGCAGAAACACGTGTAATTTCCGAAGCTGTTTTGGCAGTCGCCATTTTGGCAGGGCGAGTTAATGCATTCGTCGATGTCTGAAAAACAAGAAAACAACTTTAACCTGTATTGTTATGACGTCACGCTATTGTATTGACCTTAATATTCTTTTACGAATCTCTTCTTGCTATGTCCATCAGTCAATGAGTCTGTCAATCTGTCGACTGTTAGAAATAATATTTTCAGCAGGAACAGGTACATTTTTAATTGCGAAATTTACTAAGACTGCACCAGAATATTAGCTTTTAATTTGTTAACGTGTTAGGACATTATTATTAGAAGACGTGATCCTGCGGCCATGCATCTTTCTATATATCAGAAGCGGATCGGGGATTCGATTCCTGTAACCAACCAACGCTAAGTGATTTCTGATAGCTAACGAGCTGTTTTTGCTTACCGCTTTCACAATACACTCCAGTAAAGCCAGGCTGACACACACAGTAGTATGTACCAATACCATCAGCACACGTCCCGTGTAATGTGCAGTTGTTTCCAATACAGTTGTCAACAGTGTCTGGAAAATAACAACAACAACAATAATAATAATAATAATAATAATAATAATAATAATAATAATAATGATGATGATGATGATGATGATGATATTTTTAAAATTACATTTGTACAGAGTATAGTTAAAAAGAAGTGTTATTTCACTTACCGTGCTCACAGAAAGTTCCAAACACGTCAGGGTGACAGTTACACAGATACACTGACTTTCTAAGATGCAAACACAGCCCACTATTACGACACGGACCGCTCCAACAGTCAACTGAAATAAAAACAGACAAAAGTATAGTGGAAAGAGTTGTCGTTCCTGAGGAGCTACTATATGCGTGCGTTCGTTCGTGCGTGCATGTGTGTGTGTGTGTGTGTGTGTGTGTCTGGGTGCATTTATGTGTGCTTGTTTTTGTGTGTACATGTATATTTCTTTCCTCATTGATATATGAGTGTGGTTGTGTGTGTGAGTGTGTTTACATGCATATGTATGTATATAAAGTTTAAATATTGTCAAAGGTTCGTATACATACATGCATACATGTGTGTGCGTGCATGCATGCCTGTGTGTATATGTATACATGCATGTGTGTGTATGTATGTGTGTGTGTGTGTGTGTGTGTGTGTGTGTGTGTGTGTGTGTAAGTGTAAACCGTATATGAACAATGTAAGGTAATTTACGAACAGCGAGTTTCAGCTAATTTAAAATAGTTCAAGTCAGGAGTGCACTGAATCCTTTTACAGCTATAACCTGTGGAAAAAAAAAAAAAAAAAAAAAATAAATAAAACATTATAGTTAACAAAAATAGGATAAATCAAGATCAATGATACATTTTTGTAATTGTTATTATTTTTTTTAAATACAATATTTATGCGCACATAGATACATACCACCATCCACGACGTATCCCCACTCAGAGACAAACGCACACAAACACACACTAACACACACCAACACGCATTTTACTTTTAAAAGAGGCGTTAAAACACGGACCGAAATCCATTCCGGCTAGAAATCCGTAAGCTTCTTCATTGTAGAATCCGTAAACCAGCGCCCCAAAGCGGACTCCGTCCGTGCGTGTGACAGTGTGATCAGAGTTACCATCTAAGGCAGCCGAACTTTCAACAATCTGACAGCCTCCGGTCACGACAAACTTGCGGAAAATCTCCGGCGCGAAACCGAACCCGTGTTCCTTCGCGACAGTCACCGTGACAAACGAGCTGCCGAACTGCCCCGCGAAACGAACGTTGGTGCTAAACATGTAGAACGTGCCATACTGGTTGATTGCCGGCACGGTCGCCATGAAGGCGCCGCCTGTGACTGTCGTGTCCGCCGGTTCTTGACCCTTGGCGAACATTACAACGAGAACGGGTTTGGTGCTGTGCAGACAGAACGGTCCGGTTGTTAAAGTGTCGTACGTCACGAACTCAAGTTCGTTGAGCGTCACTGTGATGAGAGTGGATGGGATCAGGAGTGTGTTGTTTTCCGCGGCTATCACTCGGTAGTAAGATCCAGCGGACCTTCTCTCCGAGATCTGGTGCAGGGAGAAGGTATGACCGAAATGGTAAACAGGAATTAGCATTTCCAGCAGATGATCGCAGACGGTGCCGTTGGGAACCTCGGCGCAAACGTTCCCGGACACGACGGCTACTTTCTTCGACGCCGATATCAGCGTACCCGTCAGATCGCTCGTGCAGTACGCTCCGACAGCTTCGTTTCTGTTTAACACAAACACCTTCTTGTCCCCGCCGACCACCACGCCGTTGCCGCACGTCCCTCCGTCCGCCGTTTTAAAACTGACGACGACCTCGGTGCTGTCTTCAGTGGCGAATATCACGAAAGCGGACCGCAGCTTCCCCGACGTCGTGTAGTTGGTGTCCCGGTAAATCTGATCGTAGGACACGGCGATGTAAGACGTGTTGAGTTTCTCCACCGGAATAGCCAGGTAGCCCCCGGCAGAGCGGTACCCGGTCGTCACGCAGTACACGGAGACGTCCTCCGTTGCCTCGAGATGGAAGGCTCTGCCGAGGACGTCCATGTCGCCTTCGTAGTAATAGTTAGGGTCAATTTCAATACGAAGGGTTTCGTTCGCTGCCACAGTGCCGTTCACGTGGTAGGAGAAACCGTCGTTGGTGATGTTGAATGCAGCGTCTAGTTGCGACGTTATGATGACAATCAGTGCAGGTTGGCGGTTGGTGTTTTCAAAAAAGCCGAACACGAACTCTTTGCCGCGGTGGTCGGTGTATGTATCTTCAGATAGTACTGAAAAATAACAAGTATGTGTCAGCTTTAGAAACAAAACATAGCACAACGAACAAAGTGACAAATAATAATAATAATAATAATAATAATAATAATAATAATAATAATAATAATAATAATAATAACGATGATGATAATAATTATATTATACGTACCACCAGTTGCAAATATTAGTGCACAAACGATTGAGAACTTTCTTCTCTGAAAAAAAAAAAAAAAAAAAAAAAAAAGATAAAATAGTTTTTAATCATATGGATGTGGTTATATATAAATGTATATATATGTGTGTGAGTGTGTGTGTGTGTATGTGTGTGTGTTTCTGTATATATTTATATAGCTACGTATCTGTGCATGTATACATATTTGTATTTGTGTGTGCGCGCTGTTTTTGTCAAAGAATACATTCATAAAGTATTCATTCCCTTAAACATAACATCAAAGGAAATATGAAAATAATAGGTGGAAAAAAATAATGACTGAGTGAAATTTGAAACACTGAAAAATAATTTTAAAAAAAGAATAATAATAATAACAATAATAATAACAATAATAATAATAATAATAATAATAATAATAATAATAATAATAATAATAATAATAATAATTTCTTTTTCTTAAACATATCTTACCTCCATTGCTACCGATCGCAAATCCAAGATGTGACTGACCAAAAGATATATTTATAATGATAGGCGTCATCCACTTACAGTAATTTATCTCGTCTTTTCTAACCAGGGGCGGGTCTATGCATTCTTCTGAAGGCGTGTCAGTCTGCGACACCAGATCCCAGAATGCTACACCACCAGCAGAACGAGCATTTAAACAGACGTAATAACAAAGGAGTGGCTGAGACATTTCTGACGGCTGGACATTTTTAGGTGAAAGTTTGGGAGTGTATTTACGTCTGTGACATTTGCAGTAATGTAAACAGTGTTAGTGTACACATTTTGAGCACAGGTGAAACGAATTTTACTTGATTTGCAAAGATCAGTGCGGCCAATGTTGATTGTATCCATATAATTCCGGAAAGTAAAAGAACCACGTACACACAGAAGAACAAAGTAAAGTGTGACTAAAACTGCACGCAAACTGCTATTAATGATCTCATTGTAAATCATAAACCGCCTATTAATTAAAAAGCACAAAAATATAACAATGATGTTAAAAGGGACAAAAACCTTATAATATAGATAGATTATAAGCTATTCTCCCTTTTAACATCATTGTTATATTTTTATAAATTCTGAGAACGGGGACAGATCGTTTAAAATTGATAAATGTGATTGAAGGTATCGACGGTAAAAAAGTTTGACGGTTCTCTGCAGCATACAGAATATGTGAATTTGCAATGTCATAACTTAGCTAAGCGAATGAATGATTGTTTACCGAGACACGTGCACACTCCCTAGGTGCCTTTCCTGGAAACTGAATTTCAGTATAACAAGGACATCGTTAATAAAACATTCGCCGTTTTTGTAATTGTCCTCGCTTTTGATGTATAACGGTTCTTGATTACTATCAAAACATCATCAGTATTATGAATGCTTTTAAAGTAATTCCAGATGAATGCAACAGTATAATAATAAAGTTGTGTTTTTACTTTTTCTTTCAGTAGTAGGAATAGAGATCTGTTAAAATTCGATCAGTGGAAAACAATTAAAATAATGATATGAAAGCAGACAGAAACGATGAGAATAAAAAAGAATTAATGTAATTAAAAGGCAATTTTTTTATTTCTTTATTTTTCTTTCATTCCTTTTTCTTCTTGTTATTGTAGAAAATGTTGCTGGTTAATTTTGCAATAGGCATGTAAAAGGTTTTTATTATGTTATTTTTTTTTATTGAACATTTATTATTATTATTATTATAATAATAATAATAATAATTATTATTATTTTTGCTGTTATTATTGTTGCTTTTTGACTGTTGTTGTTGCTATTGTTATAACTAAAGTTAGACCATTTAATCACAATCAGAACCAAAAGGACCATGTGCTGGGAAAGTCTTTTGTTTAAGGAGTCATCTTTTTCCCATAACTATCGAACCATGTGATGAGCTAAACATCTTTTATTATTATAAAAATATATTTCATTGTTACTCTTTGATAATCAATTTTACATTACTGTCTAATTAAGAGCAAAAACAGTTTTTATAAAAATTATTTAATTGTTATATACATATAAATATATATACACACACACACACATATAATTCTTTGACATATATATATGGTTCTGCAGTAAAACGTAAAGAGCATTTGATCTGCTGATACAGAAACTTGATTCTAAAATAAAGAAATAAAATAAATAAAGAAAAGAATAAATAAATAAATAATGATATAAATATAAAACGTAACAAGCAAACAAAAAAAAAAAAAACCCAACAAAGAAAAAACAAAAACAAACAAAAAAACACAACAAACTATTACAACCAAAAAAGAAAAGAAAAACATCAAACAACAACAAAAACGAAATAGAAAAAGCAAAAGAAAGAATAAAATTGCTGAGACTTCTTGTTACGTCATTTGTGACGTCTTTAAATAACGTCATAACAAAGCGCTTATAATGATTCTATTCAATGAATGTCATTTCTGAATATTATTGTTCCTGTTATTTCAATGAGTCTATGCAATTTATTTATCTAACATTCATAAACCAGTAAGTACAAATAAGTATACTAATAATATATATATATTCGTCATTATAGGAATAATTGTGAGTCTGTAAATTTTACAGTGTAGACATTTTGCTTGCATCTAAATGGTTCTTTTGTTTTTCATTTTTTTTCTTTCTTTTTTTCTTCTCTCCTCCACATTTCTTTTTCTTGTTTTAGTTTTGTGATTTCAAGTCACTAATTGTTATGCTATTCTTAACATTGTTTGACGTCATACGAATATTATTTGCACAGTCCTCTCTCTGGCTATCGATATATCAATTTTTATTTTTTTCTATATTTCTTATCCTAAATCCCGTCCCTTCTAATATTGTAATAATCTTTTATTTTCTTCCGTTGACAATACGTTGAAGGGACGACCACTGTCAGGGAAAACAAGGACATTCAAAATAATAATGCTAAAGAATTTTCTTTTCTTTCTTTCATTTGTTTTTGGATTATAAAATAAAGAAGCATTCTACACCAATCAAAAGACATATGGGTGTGAATGTCTTTTGACTGGTATAGAATACTTCTTTGTATATTGATAAAAAATCCCCCCCAAAAAAAATACAATAGAAAAAACAACAACAAAACTACAACACAAACAATATATATAAAATGACACTCTCTCACCTGAAAAAACAAACAAAACCGATAGACATATGAATGAGTAAGAGTTGTTGTTCCTGAATAGTGGAAAGAGTTGTCGTTCCTGAGAAGCTACTTTTCATGGATCGGGCACTTCAGATTACTATTAAACAGTTATTAGTCAAACATATCGCAGAATGCGAAACAAATTATGCCCAACTGTTTCATTTAAATAATCTGTTCAGTGTAATCGATAGATTTCGGTTCTTACGATTTTTTCGAACATTCAGTTGTCATATGTACCTATTATTCCGCTTCGGTTTCTGATGTTTATTTACGTCATTGTTGGGAATTTTTCTAAAAATGATACATTACCTTTTTCTGCTCTTAAATAGATAGCAAAATGTAGCATAATATTTTAATATTGGCCGTATCAGCAGTTCAGGAAAAAAAAAAAAAAAAAAAAAAAAACAAATTACAAAAATTAATAATCTGCACGACAATTATTAACAACATCACTTCCCAGGAATCGTGCGCTGCTTTTGATTAATCCTGTGTATTTGTCTGTGTGGATAGACAGACAGATTGATATTAATTAACAGTTATTATTTTTTTTTTTTAGATGAAGACGGCTTTACGGTTATTACTTATCATCCACTGTCTTATAATACACAGTTCGTATCAACTTTACTATGGTTTAATAATGAATACAGCTTTGATTCTGATTTTGATTTTTTTTTTTTTGTAAAAGAAATAAGAATAATAATAAAAACAGTATGAACAAAAGCAACAATAGCAACAACAACAACAACAACATCAATAATAACTGTAACACTGTTGCTATTACTGCTATTACTGTTTCAAAGCAAGAACAACAGCAACAATAATAATAGAATTTATATTCTTCTTAATGTTCTTATTCTTTTATTTCTTTACTATTACTATTATTATTATTATTATTATTATTATTATTATTTTTTTTAAGATTTTTAAACTAAAATGTTTCATGGATTATATGCCCCAGACAAACGTTAAAATGCGAGGTAATGTTTTGATCGTATTTCGTTTCTAATTATTCTTTCGCTTGTAATGTGCAGCTGCAGTTTATGGCGCATGGACGATGTGGGTAAAAACGTACGCCTCGTCGTGCTCTGAGATGTGCACGCAAGACGAATTGCTAGAGAGAATGTGTCTTTCGACGGTAGACGAACCGACGTGTAAAGGCCCAAAAACGAAAATCAGGGTCGTCAACTGTAGCAACTGTAATTTCGGTAAGTCGGTCAGTTAAAACGGGTACGTATGTAAATAAAATAATCCTAGACCTCCCCTCCCCACCCCAAAAATATCAATAATAAAAATTAAAATACTTCTAGACATCTAAAAAACTTTTACATTGATACTGTCTTTCAAATTTGTCAAAAATCGACACTCCAAATATACAAATTTAAAAGCTTTTATATATATTCCAAACTGTCGCTACAAAAGAATTAAAATGAATAACAGTGTGAAAAACAATTAATTAATGCAGAATTATTCATTTAATTATCTATCTATCTATCTATCTATCTATCTATCTATCTATCTATCTATCTATCTGTCTGTCTGTCTGTCTGTCTGTCTGTCTGTCTGTCTGTCTGACTGTCTATCTATCTATCTATCTATCTATCTATCTGTCTGTCTTTCTACCTATCTGTCTGTGTATCTGTCTATTTATTTAATTTATTTTATATTCATATTTATTTAATTTATTTTATATTCATATTCATTTAATTTTATTTAAACACTCCCCTTGATGTCTGGACTAATCAGATCGTTCACACGGTCTTTTGACAATAAACTGAGGTAATCTGTTTTCGCAGCGAATGGGCAGTGGTCTACTTGGAGAGACGACTTCACTGGTGACTGCAGCGTCACGTGCGGGTATCGAAAAGGCTATCGCCGCATGAAGCAGATCCGAGTGTGCGACAACCCCCCTCCTAGAGCCGGAGGGATGCTGTGTGCTGGAGATGCGATTAAACAGTTTACCAGCGATTGCTTTCCGGATAATCCCTGCCCGAACTTTACGAGTAAACACTTCATGCATTTATGGCTGAAACAAAAACGTAGTATATTTTCGGTGATACGAAGAAAGGACTTAAATATGTTCTGCATACTTCCATGTTATGTTTCTTGCCAAAATTATAGTTTAAAAATATCTTAACGTAAATTACTTACAAGGCGGATTGGTCTGCTTTCTATTTATTAGAGCGGTGTTATATAAAAAAAAAATTAAAACAACAACAACAACAACAGCATCTGACAAACAAAAAAGACAACAAAACAAACCCCCTCCCCCCAAAAAACCCCAAAACAACAACAACAACAGTACAACTGTTAGCACGCCATGCACTATTGCAGTTGTGAAGTGGTAAAATGGTGGAGTTCTCATCTTTTGCATCAGTGTAATTTCGTTGGCACACTTTGCTGCTAGCGGTAACAGAAAACCACAGATGATAAAATAAAATAGATTTTTTTTTAATTTAAAGTTTATTCTTTTAGGGGACTAATGATTTAACGAAAAGACCTAACTTGAAACTTGCTGTTTTCCTTTGACCATCCAATACTATAGTTTAGCATTTTATTACATTTCCATAACGTAAATAATAACGATTAAGATCATACAAAAGCTATCACTTGTCTAATTGCTTGTTTGTGTTTCCCTCCAGTATTGTAACAGTGGCAGCCAAAACATTATTGAATGTTAGGGAAAAAATCGTGTCTATGACTAGAACGTACAGTTATAAAAAAAAAACACCCCCCAAAATACCACAACAACAAACAACAAACAAAAACAAAACGAAAACAAAACAATAACAAACCGCGCTGATTTACATTTGGTATTTGCTTGGTAGATTGAAATATACTGTTTATTACGGTGACTCTGAATACTTATTTATTTTTACAGTTAGTGGTGTCTGGGGCAGCTGGGAGAATTCGACACTGCGGATGTGCAGCACAACGTGCGGAGTTAAACCAGGAATAAAGTTCATCGTCCAAACACGATCCTGCAGCTCGTCGGACGCGGTGTCTACAAACGACACCTGTGCTTTCCAGACAGCCATGCGTACGATCACTGACAGCTGCTTTTCACTAAACCGCTGTCCCTATCCAGGAGGTTTTTCTATTTTCTATTTTTCTATTTTGTTTTCAGACATAATTTATTTATTTATTTATTTATTTAATTATTCGGTTTGATTTGATTTGATCTTTAGTTAGTTTCTGGCGCAGACAAGTATTTATTATTTATTTTATTTTTATTAATCGAAAGTTTTGCAGCTGCTAACATACGTTAACACACAGGATTTCTCTCTCTGTTTAGAGAGTGTTAAAGTTGTAGACGGGCGGTGGTCTCTGTGGCTCGATGTTTCAGTGTGCTCTGTGACGTGTGGAGACACTGAAGGTATCATGTGGAAGTCCATGAAGCGTTTCTGCAGCAATCCGGTACCACAGGGAGGTGGTGGGTTTTGTGTTGGTGATTCTGAGAAAAACCTTACTTTACCTTGCAGGGCGTCCATGCCCTGCCCAGGTATGGAAACAAAAATAATAAATAAATTAATAAACACAAAAAAAATAAATTTAAAAATATAAAACAATTAAAGAACCCCAAACAAAAACAAACAAATACTACTACTACTACTACTACTACTACTACTACTACTACTACTACTACTACTACTACTACTACTACTACTACTACTACTACTACTATTACTATTACTACTACTAAATAACAATAAAAGAAGAAAGCCTAACAGTTTCAAAAGAAAATACTTTTTGAAAACATTTTAATTTCCAAACCACACTATAACTATTGTTATTGTTGCAACTACTAACACCATTTGTTCTGCTGCTACTACTACTGCTACAACTGCTACGGCTACTGCTATTGCTACAGCGACAAAATGTGTGAGTCACATTAGTTAAAAACTGAATGGATTTAAATAACGTGTTATACAGAAACTGAATTAACATGATTTATCTGTTTACTCAGTAAGCAGATATGTTGTAAATTATGTTTTAATAGTGTACACTTCAGCGCGCAGATCTTCTCACATTTCATGTTGCCTTACCTGAGTTTAAGTGTACTTATGTTTCTTGTTAAAAAGGTTTAATTAACGCAAGTGTCTTATAAGCGGTTACAGTTTATATATATACGCACACACACACACACACGCGCGCACACACACACACACACGCACACACACACATACATACATACTACATACATGCATACATACACACACACATGTGTGTGTGTGTGTATGTATGTATGTGTGTGTGTGTGTGTGGGGGGGTGTGTGCATATATATAACAAAAGTATACTTAAATAAATAAATAAAACAAACAAATAAATAAATAAAAGAATAAATAAAAGAATAAAAGAATAAATAAATAAATAAATAAATAAATAAATAAATAAATAAATAAATATAAAACGAAAAAACAAACAAACAGAAAACAACTAATACAACCAACAAAGAAAAGAATGGTATATATTTGTACAGGTATCGAAAAGAAGGTATCATATTGGTCAACCTGGTCCCTACAAGAGAAGTCATATTGTTCGAGGCAATGCAGAAGGAAAGTGCTTTACTCAAGAAGTTGTTTACATCCAAAGAAAAAATGTAAAGGAAACAGTACGAAGAACTTTGTAGAAGCGTGCAAATCCGAGATGTGTCAAGCGGGTAAGATTAGGAAATGAATTCGTCTATGAAATTAATTGTTTCTCAAACGTGTTTGCTACGTATCTGTTTTGTTTCTTATTATAAATTTGTATTCTTGTCTGTCTCTCGGTGGCACTGTAATGTCTGTGGTTAACATAATAATTCTTACAGGTGAAGGCGAAAAGAAGATAAACTTTACAATGGAATCAGGTGAGTGATACTATTTTAAATTTTATTATTCTTTTTATTATCGGAAGAAATAATTAGAGAGAAAGAGAGAGAGAGAGAGAGAGAGAGAGAGAGAGAGAGAGAGAGAGAGAGAGAGAGAGAGAGAGAGAGAGAGAGAGAGAGAGAGAGAGAGTGTATTACTAGAATTTAAATTTTCCTTCACGTTTCATCATCGCTGACCCGTGTTTTATTTTATTTGTTATTCATTGGGATTTGAGCAAACAGCGACAATAACATAGATTACGAGAAAACACCAACAGTCACCCGAAGAAATACAACCAAACAAGCAACCAACACAAAACAATAACAACACTGTCCTAATAATTTAACTTGGCTCAAATTAATATTTCAGAGGCGAATACAACAAGTAAGTGATATATGTTTTATCCATACTATTGTTCGGAAATCATTTTGTTACTGTTAATAAAAAAAATCAAAGAATCAAAAATCGAAACCGAACATTTTATATTTCAGAGGCGAATAAATCTGGAGTTTATTTTATCCAAATTAAACTTATTTTTGTTATTGTTAAGAAAAAAATAAAAAGTAGAGTTAAAACCAAACATTTTTTATTTCAGAGCCTAATACAACAAGTAAGAGACATTTACTTTAATTTGTCCGGAATTTATTCATAATAAATAAATTAATAAATAAATGAAAAATGAATTTAGGAATGAACATTCTGTTATGAACATATGATTAGATCGAACAAAATACGGTGATATACACCTATGTACATACATAAAAACAAACAAAAGATACATTCGCCGTTTTTGTAATTGTCCTCGCTTTTGATGTATAACGGTTCTTGATTACTATCAAAACATCATCAGTTATACACACATACATCAAAATATAGATAATACATACACATACACATACATACATAGATACATACATACATACCTACATGCATACATACAATGATACATATATACATACATACATACAAACATACTCAAACATACACACATACGGACAATTCAGAGAGGTTTGGAGGTCATTGCAACTGCTTTGAATGCTAGAGTCCTACTTTCATTAACTTCGTCCTAAGTAAGAAACTAGCCCCTGTCCAAATGTATTTGGTGTCACACAGAAAAAAACCAAGGGAGATATATGGCTTGATTGGAGTTCAGAAATATGTACATGACGGATGCTACATAAAAAAAGTCGTGTAATGCAGTAAAAAGCAGTCCGAATGACGAGAAACCTCGGCTGAATTTTAGAAGAAATAACTTTTGTTTTCTTCACACTGTTTTTCATTGTCTCTTCATCAGAATATGACGAATCCAGTAACCTTGGTATGGACCCTTTTCAGGGCCTCATCGGAAGTAGTGTTTATTTTATTTTTAAGTTCACTCATAATTCATTTACATAAATTCACCAACCACCGAGTCGAAATAGGGGACATGCTGCTGTGGAAAACCACCAGAGAGTTATGCCAGGAATTATATGGTTACTATACTCAGGAAATAAAAACTTGACTGAGCCTGGCCATCGCCCCAAGAGCAACAGATGAGTAGTTATCTGTTTTTGTCAAAATTTAAAAAAAACCAAATGGCTGTTAGCTCTCGAGTTTGGCATGACCAGCCGACTGATCAGACATGGCCTCCTGCGTTCATGAACTTCGGACCTAAGTGGTTTTCTGATAATGTTGCAGACCTTAACCATGAGTCAATCTCCTATCGTCCACTTCATTTGTTTCACTTCACGGCAAAAAAGGCGCCTCATACGTTCTGTGAATGTTCACCCCTGCACAACGGTGAGGTTACTGCACGCGCAGGCTAAAAAATAATAGAGGAAGAAAAAAAAAAAAAAAAAAAAAACCAATAAGAAGAAAAAAAACTCGCTTTAATAATAACGTCTTCAAACATTTAGGATTATTGTGGCCTTATATCAAAATCTAAGGTAAATCGGGGAAACTTGCCCCAACTGTCTCCTTCTCCCCCCAAAAACGTTATACAGAAAACTTTGTCCTCTTTAAATGGCGATTTCCAGATGATACTAGCTCGGTGCTTAACGGTAATTTCGTAAGCAGTGGCAACCACATATAAATACCTCTTTCAGTTTGAGGATATCATTTAGTTTTTCTATATCGGCTAACTTTGGTGATTAGTTGGTGAGGAGCTCACCTTTTTCTTGGATCAGGAAATAATAACATTATAGATTTAGTAGAGCAAGAAAAACTGAATATAATTTTTGAGGATGTTGTCTAATGAACAGGAAATGAACAAAGAGAAAATTAGTGAAACCATCTTTTGTGCTAAAGATGTTGAGTGATTAAGACACAAGTAAAGAATTTTCTTGATTTACATTTGACGGATGATACTGCAACCACTTTTCCTGTTACGGATTTAAAGTTTTCTTTCCTATCTCAAATACAAATCATGTGATTCAAGAGTAACTGACATTTTTTTATTTTATTCTAATTTTTTTTTTTTTAAATTAAAATCTTAGCTTTGGCTGTTGCTAAGATAATTAGAAAAAAACCTTCAGATTTTCTTCTCATCTAAACTTTTATATTATTTGTGATGGTCTTTACAGTTTTTGGGTACCTACTTTCAGAAAATGTTTTAAGCTTCCATACTTTTTAAACTGATACATACATCCATACATACATACGCACGTACATACATACTTTTATACAAGAATAGTGTATTATGATGTACCTTATTCTTAAATCTCTTTATCTGTTTTGAACGTTTGGAATCAGAAACGATCCTGCTATAACATTAGTACTTTCATTATGTATATATTTTTCACATGAAAAATTGTTTTAATATCACATAACGGAATGGGAAGAATTTTCTTTTTCAGTGTCTGGGAATGAAGAAAATCAATTTGCCATATCGTTTCTAGCATGTATATTCTTCGTGTTTGCACTCATGGCGGTAGTTTTCCTTTGCAGGTAATTTAGACTTGTACAACTGATGTTTAGAACAAATAGTATTAAATGAGTTTATAATTTTCCAGCAAAGGCTATTTTTTTTTTTTTTTTTTTTTTTTTTTGGATATCAACTTTGCCTGCTGATAAAATGTAACAGTAATAAAACGATTATCGACATTTAATGCGGCGGCATCCATTTTGCTTTGATGCTGTCGAATTAGCGAAATCAGCATTTCTTAAGAATCACAATGGAACGGAATATAAATGTGTTCACAAAGTCATATTTCAGTTGAAATATACATTAAGAACAAAACCCCCATACACACAGGTGTACTTTAATACATGTTGCTAATGCACGAATGTCAACGGCGTGACGGTATTTTCAGTCGATGAAGCTGTATAGGTAAACGCCGTTATCTCACAAAATGTTGAAATGTTTCTTAAGTATCGCAGGGGTTAAGTGACTGGTTGGTCGATTGTGTGACTGACTGACTGGCTGATTGGTTGACAGTTTTATACTGTTGGATACACGTCAAATGTGTAACCAGCAGTAGTCCTTAATCATTTCATTCGTTCGTTCGTTCGGCCATTCGATCGATCGTTGGCTAGTACTTGATTCATTCATTCTTTCATTTCAGGTTCAGAAATGACGACACATTAGAGGTGGAGGACATCAATTTGGAACAGGTTTCTAGAAAACGAGAGGCTAACCAAAAAGAATTAATGGACCGGTTAGAATCACATAGCCTGAAAACAGACCATTCTGATCTCAACATCGAAGATACTTAAAAATCTCCTTTCAGATAATTCTTTATTTTTAACTCGTGACTTTTACTGAATTGTAATAAAACGTCGGTCATCAAAATATTAACCGGTATTTTCTGGATCTTTGTACGCACAAGATAACAGTTAAATATTAATTTCTCGCATAAGAAATCATTACAAAAATATATCTACTGATTCACCTTAGGAGTAAAGGAGCGTTCAGCAATTAACTGCATCTTATTTACAGGATAGAGTACATATCTACGATTTGGGAACGAGAAAATATAAAAATGTTCACTTAATTACATAGTACAACGAGACAATCTAATAATAGAATAATTCTGAGATTTTGATTGCTCTCCAGCCAGATTTATCAGCTTGAATTAAAGAATACAGAGACAACTGGATTGGTTCGTAATTTAAAGATACTACACTTTAAGGCCTTTCGATCTGAAATAACGAAATTCTGTTGCCGTTTTCTCTTAAGATTTCGCGCTTGGCTGTTATGCAGTTTGCTCTCGACAATCGTTTGCCAAACAGAGGAACTCTTCGGTTTCTCATGGAGGCAGATTCCTTTATTACTCAATTCCATTGGATTAGCACATGTAAACAGGAGATTCAGCGTCACTTTAAATGTAAATACATGAATCTGCGGCTCCATAACAAGGCAGTATAAACGATACTGGAATTTATCCTGCTATTTCCATACAACGAACTGAAATAATGATTTAATTCGATAGCCACATTTCTATTTAGTTTGTTGTTGTTTATTGTCGTAGTCGTAATTATTGTTGTTTTGTTCCTCAGCATCATGTTCAAGATAATTATGTCATCTTGATCACGATATAATCATTATCATCATATCGTCACGATAATGCTAATTAAATCATCAGAATGATCAGCATCATCATTTTTATTGTTTTTGCAACTGTAGTAGCAATAGATCCGGTAACCAGGTGACAACCATCTTGGTAATTTATTTAATTTATAAATAATAGGGAGGAAAAGAGAAATATTAGATGTTGCAGTTTGTGTTCGTATGAATGAATACATATGTGTGTTTATGTATGTATGTGTGCATGAATGTATGTATTTTAGGATTTCAATATTTTCTGTCTTATGTACGTCTGATTAGACTCTGCACATAGTCAGTATTCGGGAACGCCGAGGCACAGGAAAAGTCCAATCACAAACCTCACAAACCCCGTCAGATGTCGCTGATAAGACTCGAACGAACGTAAATCAATTCACCCGCATCCCGGAGGCGGACGACGTTACCGTTCGGCCATCAAGACAACTTTGTATGTATGTATGTATGTATGTATGTATGTATGTATGTATGTATGTATGTGTGTATGTGTGTGTGTATGTGTGTATGTATGTATGTATGTGTGTGTGTGTGTGTGTGTGTGTGTGTGTGTGTATGTATGTATGTATGTATGTGTGTGTGTGTGTGTGTGTATGTATGTATGTATGTATGTATGTATGTATGTATGTACGTGTGTGTGTATGTGTGTATGTGTATATGTGTGTGTGTGTGTGTTTTTTCAACATGTATGTTTATATGTCCTGTATCATAGCACCTGTTAGACAGATAACGCGAACAATTATATATGTCTTTCAGAATCTGATAGGTAATTCTTTATTTCCTCGTACATTCTCTTTAATATTTCACTATTTCGATAGTCTGTCACAAGTAAACGTTGAATTATACTGTTCTGCTTACATCTACCCGTGTGTTTGGCGGTGAAATCTGCCGATCCTCGCAGACATAGAAATGATTATCACAATAACACCAATCAAAATGGATGCCACTGATAGCATCTTTGCAGTCTCTCCCAGTTTCTGAGCTCTTTCGAAATCAAACTCACGAGCTGCTCTTCGAGACTAAAAAATAGATTGTATATAGTAGTTAGTTTTAGTTGTAGCAGTAGTTAGTTTTAGTTGTAGTAATAGTTGTTGTTGTTATGACAGTAGTAGTTGCTGTAATATTAGTTATAATAGTAGTTAATAGCAGAATAGTAATTATAGTAGTACTAGTAGCTGCGGTAATATTGTTTATTATAGTAGCAGATATCAGTACTAGTTGTTATAATGTTTAGTTATAGTAGTAGTAGTAGTAATAGTAGTACTAGTTGTTATAATGTTTAGTTAAGTAGTAGTAGTAGTAGTAATAGTAGTATAGTTGTTAAATTTTAATAGTAGTAGTAGTAGATAGCAGCATTTATAATGTTTAGTTATAGTAGTAGTAATAGTAATAGTAGTACTAGTAGTAGTGAATAGTAATAATATTACTTATAGCAATAATTTTAAATAGTAGTAGTTGATAGCAGCATTTATAGTAGAACTAGTAGTAGTAGTAGTAGTAGTATTACTAATTGTAGTAGTAGTAGTAGTAGTAGTAGTATGCAGTAGTAGCTAACAATGGATTAGGGATTATGAAGGATTTTGAGGATAATGAGTCAAACATTTTTACCTGCAAAGTTTCATTTTGATTCCACATTCATATACCAACATGGTTACAAAGTCATGCCTGAGTAACAGCGAAAAATTCAGAGCAACAAAACTAACTTAAATTATCTTTAGCATTATAAATTCGTGATTCTTTTTTTCTGTCTTCATCGTTAGATAAGACATTCTCGACTGAAATCGACGTCTCTCTCTCTCTCTCTCTCTCTCTCTCTCTCTCTCTCTCTCTCTCTCTCTCTCTCTCTCTCTCTCTCTCTCTCTCTCTCTCTCTCTGTGTGTGTGTGTGTGTGTAATAAAAATAGCAATAAATAAAATACAAATTTAAAAAAAATTTAAAAAGATAAATAAAAAATAACAAAAAAAAAAATAAAATTTTTTGAATTTCTACAAAAAAGTTTTAAAAAAAAAAAAAAAAAAAAAAAAAAAAAAAAAAAAAATAAATAACAAAAAAAAAAAAAAAAGAAAAACAGTTTAACGCTCATCCTTCCAAAAAAAAAACAAACCAAAAAAAAAAAAAAAAAAAAAAAAGAAAGAAAAAAAGAAAACAACAAAAAAAAACAAAACAACAACAAAACACCCACAAAATAACACTCATCCTTCCAAGAAAAACAACCCCACAATCAAATCCACGATAATGAAAAACACACACACCCACACACACACAAAAACACACACACAAACACACACATACACACCCACACAAAACACACACACACAGACTTAAGAACAAAAACCCAAAACACCCAGAAGGAGAATTTGACCCAAACAATCCACACCCCCAAACAAACATACAAACATGCAAAACCCACACAAAAACACACCATCCATACATACAAAAACATTCACCCACACCCATTTAAACACACCCAGTAAAAAGCATCCCCAAAAAAACCCACACCAACTACAAAAACACACACTAAAATAAAAACACAGACAATGAAAACAGACTTATACATGCAGAAAGTTAAAAAAATAAATAAATAAAACACAATATAAATCAAACCACACAATATTCACTGACGACACGGAAAAAGACAGACAGAGATACACACCACACACACAGAGATGATATAAGGCACATATTGATAACACACCAGAAGAAGAGGAACGAGATGATAGACAGGACAAGGTAATCCTTTGGTCAAAAAGCAAAAAAGAAATAATCTGCAATACATTTAAAACAAACATTTTAAATGTAAAACTTTTACAAATCTTGTTCTAATGTCCACACATCTTCTTTTAATGTACACCCATTTGGTTTTAATGTAAAAAGCATCTTGTTTTAAATGTACACAAACTTGTTTTTAAAAAAACACTTAAAATCTTATTTTAAAAACACACTTATCTTGTTTTAATGTAAAAAATTTTAATAAATATCTTGTTTTTAATGTAAACGAACCTTGTTTTTCATGTGACTTGTTTTTAATGTAAAATCTTGTTTTAAATGTACACTTATCTTGTTTTAATGTAGCACATCTTGTTTTAATGTACACTTATCTTGTTTTAATGTAACGATCTTGTTCTAATGGACAATCTTGTTTTAAATGTGTGCACTTATCTTGTTTTAATGTACACTTATCTTGTTTTTGAAATGTACACTTATCTTGTTTTAATGTACACTTATCTTGTTTTTAATGTACACTTATCTTGTTTTAAATGTAGTTATCTTGTTTTAAATGTACACTTATCTTGTTTTTAATGTACACTTATCTTGTTTTAAATGTACACTTATCTTGTTTTTAATGTACACTTATCTTGTTTTTAATGTACACTTATCTTGTTTTAATGTACTTATCTTGTTTTAATGTACACTTATCTTGTTTTTAATGTACACTTATCTTGTTTTAATGTACACTTATCTTGTTTTAATGTACACTTATCTTGTTTTAATGTACACTTATCTTGTTTTTAATGTACACTTATCTTGTTTTAATGTACACTTATTTTGTTTTAATGTACACTTATCCTGTTTTAAATGTACACTTATCTTATTTTAAATGTACACTTATCTTGTTTTAAATATACACTTATCTTGTTTTAAATATACACTTATTTTGTTTTAGTGTACTGTTATCTTTAATAAGATATAGTTATGGCATTTTAGTGTACACTATATTAATTCATTAATTTTAAAAACAATGTTTTTGTAGGATATCTGAGATATTAAAATGGTTAAATGTGAAAGATACTTTGTGATATTAAAAAAGTTACATATTTAAGGTATTTGCATGATATTAAAAAGGACCGTATTTGTAAGATATCTGTGGGCTATATTTTAAATATAATTACATGTGAGATTAAATATTTTTATTTTTGTAAGATGTAGTTTTCTGCTATCATATAACGTTACATTCTAAGTTTTGATGTGTTACTAGCAAAATAAATAGGTCATGTTAAAAATAAATAATGATAATAAAAATAAAAATAAATATTATGAGATATGTCCAAGTTATGTTTGTCAACTATGTTAAAAAAATGTAACATTTGTAAAACATGTTTCACACTAAAAACAGTTAAGGTTCATATTATTAAAAAATTATTATTTGTTTAATATTTAAAAAAGGTTATGTTTGCAAAATTATATGTATGATAAAACAATTACGTTTTTTTTTTTTTTTTTTTTTTTAAAGTAACTGTGTGATATTACTAAGGTTACGATTTTAAAATATCAATTTAGTGTATTAAAAGGTTACATTTATTTGTAAGATACGTGTGTGATACTGAACAAAATAATGTCGTAAAATACTTATGTCAAGCAAACTGTAACCAGTACGCACTTGTCCTTCTGTTTGAAGCAGTCCCGTCGGGAAACTAGATGGATATGGCTGTTGAATGACAGGAGGTCCATACGCTGGAGGCGGTGGTCCATAGCCTGGAGGTGGAGGTCCGTAGCCTGGAGGGAGGGGCGCGTAAACCTGTGGAGACACTGCATAACCTGGGGGTGGCGGTTGATAAGGAGGTGGTGATGCAGTATTTTCTTCCTTTGAAGTGTTTTCTTGGTTTGGTGTCTCATTCAGCGCTGATGAATTGTTGTTAGGTCTTGTCCTTGTGTTGTTTCTAGCATTTTCCGATACCTGAATTATTTGGAGATACCTATTTTTAACCATCGGAATATGTGGGCATGGTTCAGCATTACATAATGATATAGTTATTTATCTATCTGCCTATCTACATGCATACATACGGTGCATTATACGAACGTATATATATTTATACACACAGAGACAAAAAGTCTCTCTCTCTCTCTCTCTCTCTCTCTCTCTCTCTCTCTCTCTCTCTCTCTCTCTCTCTCTCTCTCTCTCTCTCTCTCTCTCTCTCTCTCTCTCTCTCTCTCTCTAACACATACATATATACATTCATACACGCTAACTTAAAAGATAAAAGAAAAATTGCCTAATGAAAGGAAACACCACCAACAGAAAACTAGGCAACAGATGTCGGATCTTTAGCTGTGTAAATCAAACTTACATTTTGCCATTTAGGTTTTATTTCTGGAAAATAATAATAATAATAATAATAATAATAATAATAATAATAATAATAATAATAATAATAATAATAATATAACAGAAGATATAATACAAATCACATTTTAGAGGTATTATAATATTAAAAATGCATGCACATATATATACATGTACGTATGTATTTGTGATATATGTGTATATGTATGTTTGTGGTGTATATTTATATGTTTGTGTGTATATATATATATATTTATATATATAATGTACGTATGTGTATATGTGTGTATATGTGTGTGTGTAGAAATAGTTGAATACGATACTGTTAGAAATGTCTGTCGTAAACTTCAAGCTCATTTTATCTGAAGGTTTTTTATGAATATAATAAAATATACAAAGCTAACAACATGTCTGTGAAATATCATGAACAACAACAAAAAAAATAATAATAAAAATAAAATTATAAAAAAGTATAAATAAATAATAATAAAACGATTAGTCCCCCCCACCTTTATTTTTTTTTCGAATTCCAAATGACCAGATGTTCACAAGACTGGAGCGCAAACATTCCCCCCTCGTATATTTCTGTCTAAATAATTTTAGTTGTCAAAATAACAATGACAACAACAATTTCGTTGTTTGTTGTTGTTATCTGTACTTTTTTTTTTTTTTGAGGGGATTTATTATTATTATTATTATTATTATTATTAGATT
>CM022670.1:21651678-21656678 GCA_012295275.1 Chrysomallon squamiferum
TACATAAATAATAATAATAAAAAAATAAAAATAAAATGAATTATAAATAATAATAATAAATTTAAATAATAAATAAAAATAAAAATAAATATATAAATAAAAGTTCAAAACAAACAAATAAACAAACAATAAGTAATAAATAAAAATTAAAAGTTAAAAGCACTAGATAAATAATTTTCTATTTTCTGATCTATCAATTTGAAAACATTAATGCAAAAAGCTGATGTATAGGATTAATATTTTTTATTTAGGCTGCACAAATAGGTATTTTACAAAGGTATAACACAGATATATCTTATTCCACATTTAATAAAAGCTTGGGTTACTTTTCACCCAACAGTTATTTACTCAATACAGACTTAAATAAAATACTGTAAACTGTAACACCAGCTGGTTGTTTAAAACTATCTACATTCTTCTTGTGCTCTTTATGCTCAGTTTAATTTCTACAGTCAAATACTAATTAAGTGAAACAGTTCAGTGAATGCATGTATCTATATATGTATATATGTATATATAAATATAAATGGGTAGTATGTAAAAACTGAGAAATATATTTTGATAAAAATTAATTAACAGTACATCGTAATTGGATACACTCATTATCCTTTGTATCCACAGTACGTTCATTCACAGAAAACCAAAGTAAAATATAGGTGTCTAAATGTGAGATACAACTAAAATATGCGTATAAAAATAGAAACAAAAACGAACACAACAACAGCAAACAAAAAATAACCAAGCAAACAAACACAAAGCTTTTGTCTGGAGATGTACAGAAAATCGTGGAGGTTTTTACATCTTACATATTTCCTCGTATGGAGATTCTTGATCAACAGTTTCACCTTGCAAAGCATCGTAATCATCTGTATATTCCTGGTCATCATAATCATCTGTATACTGCTGGTCATCATAATCATCTGTATACTGCTGGTCATCATAATCATCTGTATACTGCTGGTCATCGTAATCATCTGTATACTGCTGGGCATCATAATCATCTGTATATTGCTGGTCATCCTCTGTGTTGTGTTGTGTGTTCTCATCATCAAGCTGTTCTGCAGATTTTCTGTTATGTCCGGTGTGACGCGTGGGCATCGACATCAACAGCGTTGACTGCAACAGGACCTGTTTGCTGTTGTGGAATGGATATTTTGATCTTTTGAAAATGACACAGTCGGTTCCTTCGATTTAGTCCTTGTTCTTTTCACCCTGAAATTATTTATTTATTTACCTCAACAAGATTTAATTCACCGTGTTTTAAATCAGTTTATGGTTTCCTTTCCTAACACATATTATCAAATGTTTGGTCGATATATTATGTTTCTTGAGACAGAGATTTGTAATCATTAATAAATGTCTGAAGGTAATGTTTGTGCAATACAGTAAATAATGTTCGATCAAATTTTTTAGATTCTTGTGGATGAAAAATATGAAACACATAAAAGTATTTGCTTACCTAATAACTAGAATAACTGCAGCCGCACTTAAAACTGTGACACATGAGATAATAATAATAATTATAATAGTATCTGTGAGTATCTCTTCTGAAACTGGAAAAAAAAAAAATCCAACAGATAGTTTTTAAGCAAAAAAAAAATAAAAATAAAGAGAAGAGTATTTAATATTTCTTGTTTGTTTTAAAAGCAGCAATAAAAAATCAGAAAGTTAGATCAACAGATACAGAGACAGAGAGACAATTAGATACATACATAGATATACATATATACAGATAATCAAATAGACAGAGATGAATAAGTAAATAATTAAATAACAGTTTTTCGTCTCCAGTGAAATTATTAATAAGAATAACCAAAAAAATTCCAATAAATATTGCAGTGTTACATGAATTCATTTTATATGTATTCCTTCTTTCTAAAGTATAATGTACAGAACTTTAAAGTGAAAATAAAAAGTTACCTACCGTTTTTGCACTGATTTCCGCTATAGCCTTCTGCACAACCTCCTTTACAAGTTCCAGAGACTTTATCACAAGATTTGTTTATACAGTTCCCACATTTAGATTTACAGTTTTTACCATACGTTCCTGGACTGCATTCTGTAGTTATTATAGTTAATATAATAATAATAATAATAATAATAAATATAATAATACTAATAATAATACTAATAATACTAATAATAATATTAATAAATGTGATAGTAATAATAATATTGTCATTATTATTATTAATATTAATATTATTATTATTATTATTATTATTATTATTATTATTATTATTATTATTATTATTATAATGTTTAGTTTAGGCATGACTCCAGGATTGTTTTAAGGCTGATAGTATTTTCATACCGTTTTTGCATTGATTTCCCATGTATCCTGCTGTACAACCTCCTGTACAGTTGCCAGAGAATCTATCACAAGTTTTGTTTATACAGTTGCCACATGTAGATATACAGTTTTTACCATACGTTCCTGGACTGCATTCTGTAGATATTATAGATAATATACTACTACTACTACTACTACTACTACTACTACTACTACTACTACTACTACTACTACTACTACTACTACTACTACTACTACTACTACTACTACTACTAATAATAATAATAATGACAATATTATAACTCACTATTATTATTATTATTATTATTATTATTATTATTATTATTATTAGTAGTAGTAGTAGTAGTAGTAGTAGTATAAGGTTTAGTTTAGGCATTAGCCCATAAATGTTTTAAGACCTGTGGTACCCTCATAATTTGCTAAAACGATTTGAAGGGAGGGTTTACAAAAATTTACCGTTTTTGCACCGATTTCCTGTACAGTCTTCTGTACAATTTACAGAGAATCTGTCACAAGGTTTGTTTATAGAATTCCAACATGTATTATTATTATTATTATTATTATTATTATTATTAATATAAGTACCGGACCAATTATCCGGCGTCCTGAAGTGCGAAAAGACCAGAAAACCGGAAGATTTTTAACGACTCTATTTTCATCGTTCGCGCGCGCGGCTGTTGTCCTCACTGGACACGAACTACTCTTTCAAGCCACACGGCATTCTTTCACTCGCCCCACTGTCATCGTGTCGTGTCGCCACAGTTGTGCATCATCAATTTTCTTTATGTTTTTAATTTTAAAATAGCTTTTGTACCAGAAAACCGGAAAATCTCAGGCCCCAAGGAGTCCGGATAATTGGTCCGGTACCTGTATTATTATTATTATTATTATTATTATTATTATTATTATTATTATAAGATTTAGTTTAGGCATGATCCCAGGAATCTTTTAAGACCGGTACTCCCATTATAAATTGCTACTTGAAGGAAAGGGTTACAAAAACGTACCGTCATTGCACCTATTTCCCGCATAGCCTGCTATACAACCTCCTGTACAAGTTCCAGAGGATCTATCACAAGGTTTATTTATACATTTCCCACATGTAGATCTACAGTTTTTACCATACGTTCCTGGACTGCATTCTGTAGTTATTATAGTTAATAATAATAATAATAATAATAATAATAATAATAATAATAATAATAATAATAATAATAATAATAATAATAATATTGTCGTCATTATTATTATTATTATTATTATTATTATTTAAGTAAAAATAAGAGTATTTAATCAGGTTTTTTTATTTTTTGTTTTTCTTTAAACCAGCCATACACACAGAAGCGAAAAGTTAAATAAACAGAGATACAGATTAATAAAGAACAGACAATTAGATAGCTAGATAACCAGATAGAGAGAGATGAATATATAAATAATAAAATCGGAAATAAATGAATAGATAAACAAAACAAAAATTCAACAGAAATAAGAATTTCCCGTCTCCAGTGAAATGACTAATAACAATGACCAAAAATCCCAATAAATATTTTAGTGTTGCACGAATGCATATATTATATAATCCTTCTTTGTTATCTTTAATCCTTCTTTTTAAAGTGAAAATATAAAGTAAGCCCGTATATTTATACAGTTATTCCATCGTGTCTGGTAATGCGAAATGTTTATTTTATAATAAATTGACATTGAAAATAGTATTGCTTTTATTACTTTTTTTTGTCAGTTACTGTAACTGGTATTAAATTACAATTGAATGACTTTAAATTTAATGCAATATGATTGAAATATATTACATTGTTTTCAAGTATTCTAAAAAAAAAAAAAATGTATATACAAAAACGCAGTGTGATTTACCTTGTGTACAGTCTGTTCCAGTCCATCCTGCCGTACATCCTGCAGTATCACACTTTCCTGTCTTTACATCACAAGAGGACTGTGTATTAACACAGTGACGTTTTTCACACAACTTGTCACAGTTAGAACCATACTTGACTTTCAGCTCACACTCTAAAAATAATAACAATCATAGTAATAATAATATTGTCATTGTCATTATCACAATTATTGTTATTGTTATTATTATTTAAGTAAAAATCCATGAAAAGTATGTAATCTATTTTGTTTTTGAAGCAGCAGTAAACAAACAAACAAACAAAAAATGTTAGGTAAAGAAATAGACAGACAATTAAATAGGTAGAGAGACTGAGAGAGGTAGGTAGAGAGATAACGATATATATATATATGTATAAATAATTAAATCGTAAATAAATGAATAGATAAAACTAAAAGCCAACATACAGAATATGTTTTCGTCTGCAGTGAAATGACTGATAACAATGGGGAACAATCCCAATAAATAAGTCAGTGTTTCAGTGTTCTTTTTAAAGTATAATCCTTGTTTGTAAAGTGAAAATATCAAGTAACTTACTGGTTTTGCACTTCTTTCCCTCATAGCCTGCTGCACAACCTCCTTTACAATTTCCGGAGACTCCATCACAGGATTTTTGTATACAGTTCCCGCACTTAGATTTACAGTTTTTACCATACGTTCCTGGACTGCATTCTGTAGTTATCATAGTTAATAAATTACTACTACTACTACTACTACTACTACTACTACTAATAATAATATTGTCAGTTATTATTATTGTTATTATTATTATTATTATTA
>CM022670.1:21661678-21664178 GCA_012295275.1 Chrysomallon squamiferum
ATAAATAAATAAATTAAAATTAAATAAAAGATAAAGAAACATGTTTACATACAGTCAAAGAAGAAGACTATCATTATTAATACATATATATAAATGCATGCCAGGAAAATAGATTTACTTACAGTCAGTTCTGAAATATATTTTCACTTCATGAACAAAGTACAGTTTTCCTAGATCCACTTCCCACCACGTGTAAGGTTGGTCTACTCCTGTGTGTATATAAAGTTGTCATCCATTCTTTAGTTTCTCCGTCCACAGCTAGCGAAGCACTGTGTTGTGGCATTGAGTCGTTTGAGAAGTAAGAACTCTGGTAGGCTCTCTTATGTAGAGCTACATTTTCTGTAAATAAAATAAATAAATAAATAAATAAAGAAACTAATTAGTAAGTAAGTAAGTAATATAATTTATGTTAGATATGAAAATAACAACGGACAAAATAATATATATATATACTTATTCTACAAAAGAAACAAAACTTGTGAAAGATGATAAATATTCAGTTAAATATATATTTTATATCTCTCGTTAAAAACAGTATGGGTTTGATTTGGCTATCTTCAGTTTTACGTATTTGCCTAAAACGTTTTTCTGATTTATATTATCAGCGGCAAATAACGATGATTACTGCTCCAAAACAAATGACTACATCACCTAAAACACCTCAGAAATAAAACTGAAAGTATAAAAAGAAGAAAAAACAAAGTATGTCACTTCTTAAAAAATAGCGTGAATTTGCATGTAATTAGGATACCGCGTGAGAAGAAATTATCGCGCTTCTTTGAATGTTTAATAAATACTGATGCGATATTTTTTGTAATTACTATATGCAGCTAAATGAACAAGATTATTATTGTTGATAACTACGGGGATTCACTCATTTAGATTTAGGATCAAGAGGACAAGAGTGACAAATAAGTGTGATGGCGTACATTTTGCATTGTCTTATTGAATTGGTTATAATGGCACAGCGACCTAAAAAAGGGCAATGTATCGAACTTTCTAAAGTAAAATTAGTAGAAGAATTTTCCTTAGATCTGCTGTGTAAAAAGAAATATTTAGGTATGCAGGGTTTACGTTAGGCTAGAAAAACAGGGAGAGGTCACTTCTCCCTCTAGACACATTAGGACGAAGTGAGATTTTGTAAATACAAGATGAGACAATATAACATAGCCAAGTCATTTTCATAAACATAAAACAAAACATCTATATATATGCATCTAATAAAACAGGGCCTTTAACAAAATACTATACAAAGTTTTATTCTTAGCTTTGTTTACGATTACTGGTAGCTATTTCAGAAATCTGAATTGACTGAAGATATATACGATGACTGAATTACTGAATTTTCGCACTGTGACGTTCTTAAAAATAATAAAGCAAATTAAATTTTTTGCTGCTACGATCGAAAGCAGACTTTGTAACCGACGTTAAACACACGTCTTGTCAGAGGACATTGCTTTGGAGAGAAATAGGAGAAAGAAAAGAAACGTAGTCATCAGCAACAGACTGTTTCTCAGCTGACACCCGATAGACGTATAATAGTAACATTCTTTTAAAACCTATTCCAATCTCTCTCTCTCTCTCTCTCTCTCTCTCTCTCTCTCTCTCTCTCTCTCTCTCTCTCTCTCTCTCTCTCTCTCTCTCTCTCTCTCTCTCTCTCTCTCTCTCTTCTCTCTCGTTTTATAATTGTTTAATTATAAAGAGCATCTGCAAGGTCATCTGTCTATAATTTAGTCGCAGAGATCTCAGATATAATAAGTCTTGCGACTTCATCAACACGCAAGATGCAAATTTAACAGGTTCCAGGTGAATTATGACAAGAGTCTATATATAGAAAATATTTTACACTGCTAACTAAAACCGTCGCAGGTTTCATCTCATTTATTACACAGTTAATAACCGTTAATATTAGCCTGTGCTGAAACAACGTTAAAACGCGAACACATACATACAAGGTACACGTATATTTTTTCCTGAAATATACATACACACAAACATATACATAGATACATACATACATACACACACATTTACATACATACATACACATACACACATACATACATATATACACATACATATACATATACACGTACACAAATGCTTTTTCTATAGTATTTGAAAAGCGACTTACCAAACTTTGCAAAAATCTCGACATGACTCAACGAAATAAAATACACAACAAAAGGAAAAAACATCCACACTGTAGCCATGTTGTAAAAACTTAGTCACTGTCAGCTAAGAAGTCTTTGTCTCTGCAAACCGCAATTAGTTTAGAAAGTTTCAGTGCATCACTATTATATTCGTTAAAATACACGTGCTATGTCACGTGGTTAACTAAATGCACTGTCGGTTTAATTGTTTAAGAGACAGATTACAAATTTTCAACACGCTTAAAAGCTGGATACATGAAATGAAAAAAATAAAAAAAAAAAAAAAAAACATTAAAAAAAGCTGGACATATTCAATTGTTTTTCGTCTTATTGTCTTTTAAATTCTA
>CM022670.1:21669178-21731678 GCA_012295275.1 Chrysomallon squamiferum
ACACACACACACACACACACACACACACACACACACACACACACACATATATATACATATATGCACACATACATACATGCATACATACAATCATGCATGCATACATAGAGACATATATACACACATACAAAAAATAAGAAGAAAATCAAACACTATTTATTAATATAAATTTAAACAAAGTAAGTACTGCTATACAGTAAAACATTTAATAAATAATAAAAAACAAACAACCCCCACAAAAAAAACAGTACCAGACAAACAAACAATAAACAAACAAACACACGAATAAATCAATCAATCAATAAATAAATAAAAAAGTCATTGAACGACGCAGCTAATTCCAGTAGCTCTTTACTTACATAACAACAAGGAAGATGGCAGCTGCACTGAAAATCAAAGCAAGAGCTGTGACAGAAGAAAGAACGATGGTCTTGGTGTCTGCAGTTTTCTCATCTGAAACTGAATTTACATAATATCTAAGTAATAGGCGACTTTTTTCGTTCGTCATAAGTAATATCAGTCGTGTTTACTGTTTATAAATGAATAAGAATTCTTATTGCTTATGCTATTCAAAACGTATAGAAGTACATCAACACAGATATATATGAGCTTTTTTATATGCATTTTTTTGTAAAAAAATTTATGAGTGCATTTTTTAATTTCTTTTTCTTTTTTTCACCTTTGTTGCAATCCACGCCCTGCCAGCCAGGAACACACCCATCAACACATTTCCCAGTCTCGGAGTCACATCTCTGGCTACCATAGCAACGTCTGTCAGCACAGCTTTGTTGGCAGTTCTTACCATATTTACCGACTGAACACTCTGTGGAATAAAAGTATTTAAAACATATTTCTCTCTCTCTCTCTCTCTCTCTCTCTCTCTCTCTCTCTCTCTCTCTCTCTCTCTCTCTCTCTCTCTCTCTCTCTCTCTCTCTCTCTCTCTCTCTCACAATAACAATAATAACAATGATAATGTATGAATGTTGATGTAAAGTGAATTACTTCGAGTATACATACATACATACATATTATACATTATGTTTCCAAATCAATCAATAATTTTTACTGAATATTTGTGCCGAACATGGAATGAATACCTGGAAATTCAAAAAACAAATCCCGGAATTCATGAGACATTTTACATTTGCATATGTCTTGTACTGATTCTGAAAAACATGCAAAACAGTTTATTTTTATTTTTTACCTTTGTTACAATCCACGCCCTGCCAGCCAGGAACACACCCATCAGCGCATTTCCCAGTCTCGGAGTCACATCTCTGGCTACCATAGCAACGTCTGTCAGCACAGCTTTGTTGGCAGTTCTTACCATATTTACCGACTGAACACTCTGTGGAATAAAAGTATTTAAAACATATTTATCTCTCTCTCTCTCTCTCTCTCTCTCTCTCTCTCTCTCTCTCTCTCTCTCTCTCTCTCTCTCTCTCTCTCTCTCTCTCTCTCTCTCTCTCTCTCTCTCTCTCTCTCTCTCTCTCTCTCTCTCTCTCTCTCTCTCTCTCTCTCTCTCTCTCTCTCTCTGTTTATATTTGTACTTATAATAAAGAATTAACAGAGAGATGCAAATTAAGAAAGAAAAATGTAAAGATATATTTCTTGTATTATCATTGTTTATTATTATTATTATTATTTTATTGTCATCATCATCATAGTTTTCTAAACAAAAGAAATATATATCCATTTTAGTTTGAAATAATAGTAATAATAATAATAATAATAATAATAATAATAATAATAATAATAATAATAATAATAATAATAATAATGTTTGAATGTTCATGTAAAATGAATTACTTCGTGTACAAGACAAACTAAACCATGCAGGTTTGCATCCTCCAACACATTCTCCAGTGCGGGAATCACAAGGAGAGTTATCGTCCTTGCAGTTTCTCTCATTACAGGCGAGATTACAATTTTCACCGTAAGTGTTATCACATTCTAAAAATACAAAAAATAAAATAAAATATATCTTTTTTGTAACTTAATTTGATTAATTAATCTATTTTTTATTTGTTTGTTTGTTTGTTTATTTATTTATGTATGTACGTATATGTGTGTGTATGTGTATATATATATCTATGTATGTATGGTATTTATCTTTGTGTGTTTGTGTGTGTGTATGTATATATATATATATATACACATACACACAGTGGTATCTTGATTTACAAGTTTAATTCGTTCCGTGACCGAGCTCGTAACTCAATTTGCTCGTATATCAAATCAATTTTCCCAACTGAATTTAATTGAAATACCATTAATCCGTTCCACCCCTACCCCAAACAAACCCTATTTTTGTAACGTGTTTTTAATTAAGAAAAATGTATTTATAAATAACAAATATTGTATAAAAACAAAATAAAAAAGAATGTAAAGAAATAAATTGGTTTTGCTAAGGTTTTTTTTCTTAGAGATCAGACAAATTATTTTAACGACATTGGCTGGAATTACAGCCTCTGCCGACTCCTTTTGCTTCACTATGGTACATATCGTAGAAGCACTACGCTCGTACTGCCTAGCCAAGCCAAACTACATGCACACCTCACTCATGTTTTTTTATGATTTCATGCTTTAATTTAATGGATATCATCCACTTCTTCTTCTCAGGACTGTCCTTTGCTCTCAGGTTCTTAGGTTCCGTGGTCATAAAAAAGAAATTTGGTAAAAAGAACTGTACAAAACGCGAGCACAACCCACCAGAAATGCTTCTGCGGTGAGGCAACCACGCGAAGTAAACGAGTGAGACGTGGGATGCTGGGCGGACGTTTTATTGTTCGATGCGCCAACTAGCGGCTGCGTATCTGAAGCTCGCTCGTAACTCGGATTTCAAAGCATAAAATCGACTGGTGCCCTCGTAAGTCAAGGTACCACTGTATATATATATATATGAATGTATGAATTTTTGAATGTATAAATGTATGTTTGTATGTATTTTAATTATTTATTTATTAATTTTTATACCTGTACATTCGATTCCTTTCCACCCATTTTCGCATCCCATTTCACAGTTACCAGTGACGTGATCACATTTTCCCTTACAGTGTCTTCCTTTACAAGATAACAAACATTTTGGACCGTACCATCCTTCTCTACACACTGAAATGTGAAAGAGAAGGAAAATTATTTGTTATTTTTGTCTGTTCGAGAGATGGTTTAGCTTATCACACTTTGTGTAGTTTTCTAACCTGAAACTAAATGTGCATTACCAGTAAAACAAACAGATAAATCAGTGACATCTGAGTGATAAGCGAGTGTTTTGTCCGTTAAAATAAACCACAACAAAATAGTAAAGTAATAACATCAGATACGAATTTAATGATAGCTACTGTTTTACTTTCATAAAAATTCATGAGGCTAATACCAATGAAAGTAATAATATTGCATAGAAAAAAGAAATTAGTTTTGTTTCATAGTTCACAGTGTCAGGCATTACGCGTCGTATTATCATCTCATACTTTTCCAGTGATACATGATGAGTCATTGCGTACTGACTTTCTACTAATTATTTGAGTTTTGTTCTGTTCGCATTTCTTTTTCCTTGTTCCCTGCCTTTCACTCAAAATCCTTGCACGTTGTTGCATTTTAAATCCTTGATCAGAATATTTCAGGAAATTGTTGTTTAATGACAATCTGTAAATAATTTGGAAACAACATTATGTGTACAGTCCGGGTTCCATAATTTATGAGTCCTGAGAGAAGTTTTTACAACATAACCGAATATTTAATCTTATTTTTAATGAATGTAGATAATTTACCTTGTCACAGTCCGTTCCTGTCTGTTTTACACATCACATCACAGGATGAGTTTGTGTTAACACAGTGACGATTTATACACAACTTGTCACAGTTAGAACCATACTTGACGTTCAGCTCACACGCTAATATAATATAATATAATATAATATAATATAATATAATATAATATAATATAATATACATTGTAATTTTAAAAAATAACGTAAAATAATTTAACATAAGATAACATAGCATAATTGGACAACACTCATCTTATAACTGAGATATTTAAAAAGGAAAACAAAATCCACTCATATGGAAGATGCCAATATTTATTGACTCATTTATAAGAAGAACTATGCAAATATCTTTCGGCTAAAGGTTATTACTGAATGGCAAATCATTAGAAATATTATGTGAATTTTTAGTTTGGATATGTAAAATAGAACAAAGTTTTGTTGCCTAAAGATGCTGACGGTTAACAGTCTTTATAGCCTCTTAATACATATACACATATGAATTTAATAAAACAATGACATGTCAGACAGTGCAAGAAATTCATTTACCTTGAGTATCCAGGCTTTATTTCTCCATGAATTACATAACATTTACGAACAGAGAAACATATCAAGGGGAAACTGAAACAAGCTAACTTTCTAGTTAATCTGATTTTGAAGTGAAACATTTTTACCATTGCCACTCATTCTACTCCGAGATTCAAATTTCCAATACTTAAAGAGAAAAGAAAGCGGTGTTTTGAAAATTAATGTTATCTGGTTGTATTTGAACTGTCAACGATTTGTCGTTTAGTATAAGTAATATATACACTCACCGTTAACTTCAGCTTCCACAAAGTCCAAGGCAGTAGAAGGATCAGGCCCATTATCTGTCCCCTGATAAACTGTCACGTATCTGCCATTAATATCACACGTGAAACTCATGACATCAGGAATATCAGATCCATCGCGTCTACCAGTAACAGTACCACACAGATGTCCTGTGTTAGATGAATTCACTGCTGTGTTTGTGTAGATCTGTACTCCACGCCTTCGCCAAGTGTCTAGTCAAAATAAAATAACTGTATAATAAAATAGACACTTTCTTTCAACTTCACATTAGATTTATCATCAAATCACAGTCGATTTCATAATTAATAATTCAAAATAAAAGAGTAGTTCCTGTCTGGTGAATAAAACACCCCGCGCGCGAACTATGAAAATAGCATCGTTAAAAAACTTCCGGTTTTCGCTTTGAGTTGCGAGCCAAACTCCAAGTTACGAGTGACCTTCAGATATGCCGCCGCTAGTTGGCCAGTATTTTGCCAGATTTCTTTTTCTGACCATGGATCCTAAGAAACTGAGTGCAAAGGACAGTGCTGAGAAGAAGAAGCTGATGATGTCCATTGAATTAAAGCTAGAATTCATAGAAAAACATGAGCGACCTGTGCATGTAGTCAGTTTGGCTAGGCAGTACGAGGGTGGTACCATACTGAAGCTGAAGGCGTCGATAAAGACTAACTCCAGCCAAAGGCGTTAAAATAATTTGTCTGATCTCCAAGATACACTTTATAAAAACAATTTATTTCTTTACATTCTCTTTTATTTTATTTTTTTATATAATATTTGTCATTTATAAATACATTTTTTTTCTTATTTACAAACACGTTACAAAAAAGAAAAAAAGAAGAGAAAAAAAAAAGAAAATAGAGTGAATTTTGAGGGGTTGGGAAAATTGATTTTATATACAAGCAAATTGAGATACGAACTCGGTGACGGAACGAATTACACTCGTAAGACAAAGTACCACTATATATATGTGTGTGTGTGTGTGTGTGTATATATACACACACATATATATATGTATGTTTAATAAAATAAAATAGAATCAGCTTCTTAAAGTAGGTGTGTATGTGTGAGTGTGTGTGTAAATATATATATATATATATGTGTGTGTGTGTGTTTGTGTGTGTGTATGTGTATGTGTGTATGAATTTATGTATGAATGTATGAATGAAAGTATGTATGTATGTGTGTATGAAAAATACCGATCAAATCTTTTTAAATTCACCAGTTGGCACAGAGATTGTTAATTATGAATAGAGGGGTAGATATTCAAGAAGAAAAAAATAATCAGAAGAAGAAGAAGAAGAAGAACAAGAAGAAGAACAAGAAGAAGAATATCATAAACAAAATTAAAAAATATGTACGAACAAAGCACGTCATTAAAATATATTTACTTACAGTCAGTTCTGAAATATATTTTCACTTCATGAACAAAGTAGAGTTTTCCTAGATCCACTTCCCACCACGTGTAAGGCTGGCCTCTGTCGGTGCGTATGTAGTTGAATCCGTGTTGTGTGGTTACGCCATCAACAGCTGTCGACGGTTGGAAATCCTGTCTGTAGGTAGAACTTTGGTAGGCCGTCTTTCCTAGAGCGACATTTTCTACAAGTACAGGGAATAAAGGAACAATCATACAAAAAACAGAGCTAGCAAAAAGATCAGTTAAATGATGTTTATAGCAGATTAATCTTCCATTATAAAACAGAAAACTAAACAAACAAACAAATAATTAAATTAATAAATAAATAAAATAACGAAAATATGCCATATGAATATATCGGGTTACACATATACCTTTAACACAGATGGCATAACCATATTAATGCTATAGATATTAAAACTTACTGTGTGTGTGTGTGTGTGTGTGGGTGTGTGTGTGTGTGTGTTTACTAACAAATTAAAAAAAATATCAGCTTCATTTATAAATAAACTACTACTCTTTTCATTCGTAACTCTGAATAAAAAGAAGTAAAAAATAATGCAAACACTTACCAAATTCAGTAGACACCTGAACAGAAAACAAAATAAAATAATACCAAACAAGATGACACGGTGCCCATACTGCAGCCATGTTTGTTTAACCTAGTAACTAACAACGATCAGGGAAGTATATTTCATTCAAAACGGTCTTGCTTAGTGAACAAGAAAGGCCGTCTTACACTAATTCAAACAAGAGCATTGTTAATTCAGTTTTTGTTAAGGAAAGAACGAACCAGGAAGGTAATCAGTCTTAATACAGGTGTCTGATCGTATGTCAAGTATAGGTGATACTCTTTGTTTGCCAAACCGAACAGAATATTTATGTTACAGTAATTATACCTACTCTGATCTGAGACACGATAGACGGTGCGAGTTAGTAACCTAGTTTCTCATTTATTAAAATATTGAATCTCGTCCTTTGTGTGTGTTTATCTGGGCGTATGTAAGTGTATTTGTGTATGTGCATGTGTGCATGCATTTGTGCATGGATCTATGCCTATGCGAGTGCATAGGTGTTTCAGTGTGTGAGTGAGTGCGCGGTATGTAGGCAGATATGTATGTATGTATGTATGTATGTTTGTATGTATGTATATATATATAAGTTTGTATGTAACGCACGCAAGGATATAATCTATATATATGCAGGCAGGTATCTGTGTGCGTACGGCTGTGTTTGTATGAAAACGATCATTAGAATGGTAACAAGTATACTGACGGAAATAAAACACACAGCACTGGCAGCTAACTTAGTGGTTTTAGTGGTATTATTATTATTATTATTATTATTATTATTATTATTAGTAGTAGTAGTAGTATAGTTGTAGTAGTAGTAGTAGTAGTAGTAGCTGTTGTAGGAATAGTAGTAATAGTAGTACTGGTCATAGTAGCAGCAGTAGTAGTCGTAGTAATATTTAATAAATATAATTTTCCGTGTGTGCAGTCAACAACATAATAATAATACATTAAAAAAAAACTATCTCTCTCTCTCTCTCTCTCTCTCTCTCTCTCTCTCTCTCTCTCTCTCTCTCTCTCTCTCTCTCTCTCTCTCTCTGTTTAAATACTATTTGGAGCATATTTGTTCTTGTATATGTATATATGTATGTATGTATGTATGTATGTGTATAACATCTACGAATGTAAAAACAAATATATATATATATTTGTTTTTACATTCGTAGATGTTACTGATCTATTTGAGTTAAAGAAGTCTGTCAATTAGTTTGTCAATTTTTTGTTTTGTTTTGAATAATGCACAATGCACGAACAGGAAAATGTGTGAACATCTGAAGTAGTTCTTTGTTCGCTGAACAAAACTCAGGGAAACTGCATGGTATAATTATTCGAACTGTCTTGAACGTTACTGCTTGTATGTACCAAGAGTTACAGTATTACATAAGAATTAGTACACTGCTAATGAAATGCTGTTTAGTAAACTAATGACAAATCATGATATTTTCACATTTTCACATTTTCACATATCACAGAAACATACATCCAAGATATCGCACTGCTAGCAAGAAATCGACACTGTATTAAAGAATTGTAGGTGAGTCACAAATTATTGTTACATGACAGGATTAATTCCCATCAGTCATATACTTGTTTGTCATACAGTTTATAACCATACGGGTCAAGGTTTGGTGCAGACTTAATCCTCGGCCCGTTACCCAGATAAAAATTGGTATGATTCCACATTGTTGTATACTGTATGTCTACCAGCAATAAATAAATGAAAGAATGGCTGATAATTATTTATATATTTTATTTCATCCAGTTAACTTGATCACTTAAGTTTCAGTAGATAGCCTACAGCATAGGTTTTCAACTTGGGGGTCACCTGCCTTTTTTCTGGGTTTCGCGAGATCGTTCTTGAAAACCAGCGGCCTATAGCATCTAAGAACTGAAGTGGCGTCTTGACTCTCTGCTGGAACTAATGCAGAATGTTATTGGTGCGTGCTCAGTTGGTCTCATGGTGGTTCCAGAGCGGCAGGGGGAAGCGAACATCATCATCAATCAAGTAGACGACGTTGTAGTCATTGACCTCTTGGGCACGAGGAACATTTGCTGTCGTGTTCATGGTTTCAATTCATGCATCCTTAATTTTGTCTTGTGGTTGTAGAGCTAGTCCGGCAGCCTGCGGATCCACTGTCAGAACATGTCTCCTTATATTCATCATCTCCATACAACTGGAGTAACCATGAACACGTGCTGCCCACCGGAGCTGTGATTAAAACAGTTACCAACGAGACACAGCCAAGATAAGTTGATTATTCCCAACACAAGGGTGCCCAGCTTACTTACTGCTTGACAGCGTTCCAAATTGTATAACTATTGACCATATAACCGTGACAATAACCATACCAAAATACACAGAAATAACTTTTTCTTTTCTTTTTCTTCTTCATCATCTTCTTCTTCGTCTTTCTTTTTTTTTCTTTTTTTTTCTTTCTTAAGTTTGGGCTACTCATGTCGTTTGATATATTACTAACATATCGTTTTTAACGTAACAAATATAAAAGTGGCGTATCCCCAGAGTCAAATTAAGTAACACTCTGATGAAATTAAGTTTGTGATGAAATAACACATACATTTTCCAGACTGACTTACTGTCTGCGGCGGAGAAAAGGTGCATGTTTATTTACTATATGTTTAAATGCAGAATGAGATAATATATCAGCTTATTTTATTAGGGGATTTCCTAATAAAGACGAAATCAAAATCTAAAATCGTGAGAGAAGGAAATTGAAAAATGTAACATCTAATGTTGTTAAAAAAATAGTAAAAAAAACGAAATAAAACAAAAACAAAATTGTAAAAAAAGAAAAAGGAAAAGAAGAAATGGTTGATTACGCTTAATCTTTTATATTCTGTCTTGAATGTGACAGACGAACTCGCATTTATTGTTTAATAAGCCTTCCAAGTGAACCAGTATTGCCCGATCCATTAAAGATAGCCCTTCAGGATCGACAACTCTATCTATCCAGTCGTCTGAAGAGATCTGTAAAACTACTGAAACATTGCTTATTCAATAACGACAACTTTTACTCATAAGGAATAATCACATTTTTGTTTCTATTATATCAACTGAAACGGGTCAGAAAGAATATTTAATTCAGACGTCTATCTTTAATAATGAGTTTATAAAGATAACACTTTATTAAATATCTTTAGCAAATTTGATAAAGATCTCTCTTGAAATAGAAGCAAATTTACATTCAGATGTTAGCAGTGAACGTGAAGGTTAATATATAGATATAAATAAACGTTTGATATACATGCATATACATAAACACGCACACACACATTTATATTAGGACGTTTAGACGGTGTACTTATTTATCCATGGTGGTAATGGATTATGTCTTGGTCTATTTGCCTGGGTTGTACTAGTTTTGGGGCTGGAACTGTTCACGTTATCTTTCTAAATCTTATAATTTTTTTTCTTCGCCTCTTTACAGCATTATCTTTAATTTGATGAAAGTCTCTTTTTTTTCTCTTTTCTTTTGTCTCTTATTGATTTTGTTGATTATTTTAATTTATCTTTTTAGGCTTTTACTTTAATTATTAAATGTATTGTCTGACTTGCCCAATTATTGCTGATGTATACTACATTGAATATGTGTTGTACGTGTTTTTACAAGTTTTGTAAGTAGAATTATCAAGTATAAGTACGTCTTTCACTAACTTGTTGGCAGTGTTTTACAGTTAGTTCTGTTCTCGCTCATTAACTTGTGTGAAATGCTTTATAATAATTTAGTGTTGTCCTTCGTAACTCGTGTGATGTGTTTTAACATTAATTTCGAATTATTTCCCTAACATTGACATCGCTAGCTTCTCCTTGATATAAAGGTGAAGGTGTAGACAAAAACAAAAATCAATTTTCAAATACGATTTAGATTATTTCTTTATTGTGGCCTTCCTCCTGCTCAAAATAAATGTTAATATATACCTAACAAGTCCGTAGAGTTGTTTATTTGTATTTATTTATTTTGTTTTTGCAATCTGTATTTATGTGTCTGTCTGTTTGACGGTCTGTCTTATATCTTTGAACAAAATTCCCCAAAACAACAACTAACATAAATAAATAAATAAGTAAATAAATAAATAAACATATAAATAAAAATGAATTACACAAAAAAAATGTAATAATAATAAAAAAAAATAATTAAATAATTAAAAAAAACAAAAAAAACATTTAAATAAAAAAAAAAAAATAATATATATATATATATATAAACAAAAATATTAAAAAATAAATAAAAATTAAAAATTAAAATAAAAAGAGATTATAAAATATATATATATATATATATATATATATATAAACAAAAATAAGTAATAAATAAAAATTAAAAGCAATAGATAAATAACTTTCTATTTTCTGTCTATCAGTCTCAAGACTTTAAGGCAAAAAGCTGATTATAGGATTCATATTTTTTATTTAGACTTCAGAGATAGGTATTTTACAAGCGTATGACACTAGTATATGTTATTCAAAATTTAGTATAAGCTTCGGCTACTTTTCGTCCAACAGTTATTTACTCAATACAGACATAAATAAAATACTGTAAACTGTAACACCAGCTGGTTTTTTAAAACTATCTACACTCTTCTTGTTTTTGTTATGCTCAGTTTAATTTCTACAGTCAAATACTAATTAAGCGAAACTTAAATAGCTACATAAACATAAAAACTGAGAAATATATTTTGATAAAAATGAATTAACAGTATATCGTAACTGAATACACTCATTATCCTTTGTATGCACAGTACGTTCATATGAAGAAAACCAAAGTGAAATATAGGTGTCTAAATGTGGGATACAACTGAAATATGCGTATACAAATCCAAACAAAAACGAACACAACAACAGCAAACAAACGCAAGGCTTTTGTTCTCTAGAAAATGTGTTATGCTACTGATATTTTATTTTTTTTATTGGTTTTCAGAAATATTTTCATCAGCTTCACAAAATTGCTTCTCTAAGATTTCTTTATCTAAAAACTGGTAGAAGCATTTATGAGTTGTCTGGAGATGTACAGAAAATCGTGGAGGTTTTTACATCTTACATATTTCCTCGTATGGAGATTCTTGATCAACAGTTTCAACTTACAAAGCATCGTAATCATCTGTATATTGCTGGTCATCATAATCATCTGTATATTGCTGGTCATCGTAATCATCTGTTTATTCATGGTCATCACAATCATCTGTATATTGCTGGTCATCGTAATTATCTATATGCTGCTGGTCTTCGTAATCATCTGTATATTCCTGGTCATCATAATCATCTGTATAATGCTGGTCATCGTAATTATCTATATATTGCTGGTCTTCGTAATCATCTGTATATTGCTGGTCATCCTCTGTGTTGTGTTGTGTGTTCTCATCATCAAGCTGTCCTGCAGATTTTCTGTTATGTCCGGTATGAAGCATGGGCATCGACATCAACAGCATTGATTGCAATAGGACCTGTCGCTCCTGTTGTGGAGTGGATGTTTAGGTTCTTAAAAAATGACACAGATGGTTCTTTCAATTTGGTCCTTGTTCTTTTCACCCTGAAATTATTTATTTACGTCAACAAGATTTAGTGGTCGTCTTTTAAATTAGTTTATGATTTCCTTACCTAACACATGTTATTAGATGTTTGGTCGATATATTACGTTTCTTGAGACAGAGATAGTTAATTATTGATAAATGTCTGAATGCAATTTTTGTGCATTACAATAAATAATGCTCCTTACAATTTAGATTCTTGTATGACGAAAAAAAAAATAAAGCATATAAAATTATTTCCTTACCTAATAACTGCAATAACTGTAGCTGCACTTAAAACTGTGACACATGAGATAATAATAATAATAATACTAACAGTGTCTGTGAGTCTCTTTTGTGAAACTGGAAAAAAAAAAAATCAACAAAATAATAATTTCTATATGTTTATTGTGAAGTATGTTTTTCTAACACGTCTAACAGCAATAAACAAACAGATAGAAAGTTGGATAAACAAATACTGAGAAACAATTAGACAGATTAATAGATAGACATATAGATAGATAATCAGATAGAAACAGATAAATACATAAATAATTAAGTGAAATGATTAATAACAGAAACCAAAAATCCCAATAAATATTTCACTGTTATATGAATACGTTTAATATATATTCTTTCTTTGTAACATATAATCTACAGAACGTTAAAGTGAAAAAAAAAAGTTACTTACTCTTTTTGCACCGATTTCCACTATAGCCTGCTATACAACCTCCTGTACAATTTCCAGAGACTCTATCACAAGTTTTGTTTATACAGTTCCCACATGTAGATGTACAGTTTTTACCATATGTTCCTGAACTGCATTCTGTAGTTATTATAGTTAATAGTAGTAGTAGTAGTAGTAGTAGTAATAATAATAATAATAATAATAATAATAATAATAATAATAATAATAATAATAACAATTTATTATTATTATTTAAGTAATAAGATCAGTATTTAATTTATTATTTTATTATTTTATTATTATTATTATTATTATTATTATTATTATTATTATTATTTTTTTTTTTTAAAGGAAAATAAGCAAAGAAGCAGAAAGATAAACAGGTAGATACAGACATACAATTATTGTCAATAATAATAATAATAATAATAATAATAATAATAATAATAATAATAATAATAATAATGATAGTAATAATAAAAGTAATAATAATAATAATAGTAATAAATATAATTATTATTACTACTACTACTACTACAACTATTATTATTATTATTATTATTATTATTATTAAGTGAAACTAAAAGAAGAGTATTTCAGAACTTAATATTACATCTGTTATGTTCATATCACTGATAACAATTATTTACACCAGAAAGCATCGTGCTAGAAATACTTGTTACAAAGGGAAAGAAAAGGATCACAGAATATCAGATATTTTCTAAAATGAAATTAATTTCTGTAATGAGTAATATTACATATTATCCTATATTTAGAATTACTATGTATTCCTTTTATTGATTGTTTAGTCTATTACTGGTACTGTTATTAAATTACAACTGAATGACTCAAAATTTAATGAAATATGATTCAAATATATTACATTTTTCAAGTATTCTAAAATAAAATTGTTCTGACTTTATATATAAAAAACGCAGTGTGATTTACCTTGTGTACAGTCTGTTTCATTCCATCCTGCCGTGCATCCTGCAGTGTCACACTTTCCTGTCTTTACATCGCAGGATGAGTTGGTGTTAACACAGTGACGTTTTTCACACAACTTTTCACAGTTAGAACCATACGTGACGCTCAGCTCACACGCTAATAATAATATTGTCATTGCCATTGTCATTATTATTATTATTGTAATCGTTATTGTTATTATTATTATTTAAATAAAAATAAACGAATAGTATTTAATGTTTTTTTTCTTCTTAAAGCAGCAATAAACAAACAAACAAGTTAGAAAACACATACACACGCAGAAAGAAAATTAAATAGATAGAGAGATAAACAGTTCGGTAGGTACATGGAGAGGTACACGGTAGGTAGACACAGAAATCAATATATAAATAATTAAATCGTAAATAAATCAATAGATAAAACGAAAATTCAACAGACGGAAGAGATTTATGTCTCAAGTGAAATGATTGATAACAATACTAAATATCCCGATAAATATTTCAGTGTTGCACGAATACTTATAATAAAAGCTGTATTCTTTCAAAGTATAATCCTTGTTTGTAAAGTATAAATATAAAGTAACTTACTGTTTTTGCACTGCTTTCCCTTATAGCCTGCTGTACAACCTCCTTTACAATTTCCAGAGACTCTATCACAGGGTTTGTTTATACATTTCCCACATTTAGATTTACAGTTTTTACCATACATTCCTGGACTGCATTCTGTAGTTATTATAGTTAATATAATAATAATAATAATAATAATAATAATAATAATAATAATAATAATAATAATAATAATAATGATGTCATTGACATTATTATTATTATTATTATTATTTTTATTACTATTATCATTTAAGTAAAATAAGAGTATTTAATTTTTTTTTTCGAAAGGCGTCAATAAACAAAGAAAGTGACAGATAAACAGAGAAAGACAATTAGATAGAAACATACATAGACACATATAGAGAGATATCCATATGGAGATAGAGTGATGAATAGATAAATGATTAAATCGTAAATAAAAATATAGATAAAAAAGAAACATCAACAGACAGAACAGTTTTTCATCTCCTGTGAATGATTGATAGCAATAGCAAAAAATCCAAATAAATATTTCAGTGTAGCACGAATACTTGTAACATATATTGCTTTCTTTTAAAGTATAATCCTAGTTTGTAAAGTAAAAATATAAAGTAACTTACTGTTTGTACACTGATTTCCCTTATAGCCTGCTGTACAACCTCCTTTACAATTTCCAGAGACTCTATCACAGGGTTGGTGTATACAGTTCCCACATTTAGATTTACAGTTTTTACCATATGATCCTGGACTGCATTCTGTAGTTATTATAGTTAATATATATATAATAATAATAATAATAATAATAATAATAATAATAATAATAATAGTAGTATTGTGATTTTAAAATTTTATGTAAATATGAAATAAGAGTATTTTAGAACTTAATATTACATCTTTTACGTTCGGATCCCTAGTAACAATTATTTACAGCAGACAAAATCGTGCAAGCAATACCTGATACAAAGGGAAAGGAAATGGTCATAGAAGATCATATATTTTCTAAAATCAAATCAATATCTATTATGAGCAATATTACATGTTTTCCTATATTTATAATTATCATGTATATTTATACTGTTATTCCTTGATATATGCTAATAAATAATGCTTATTTTATAATAAAATGACATTTATATACTATTGCTTTTATTGATTGTTTTGCTACTACTGGTATTGTTATTGAATTACAGTTGAATGACACAAAGTTTAAGGAGGTAAGATTTAAATATATTGCATTTTTCATGCAATTTAAAAAGTTTGTTATTATACACAAAGCACACACGCACATACGTACACACACAAATATATCACCGCAAAGTGATTACCTTGAGTGCATTCTTTTCCAGTCCATCCTGCCGTACATCCTGCACTGTCACACTTTCCTGTCTGTACGTCACAAGATGAGTTTGTGTTAACACAGTGACGTTTTTTACACAACTTGTCACAGTTAGAACCATACGTGACGTTCACCTCACACGCTAATAATAGTAATAAAATAATAATAATAATAATCATATTGTCATTATCAGTCACTATTATTATTATTCTTATTATATTATTATTATTATTATTATTATGAATTATTTACGTAAAAATAAGAGTAGAGTATTTCAGAACTTAATATTAAATCTCTTATGTTCATACAGCTAGTAACAATAATCAACAGACGAGAGCATCGTGCTAGGAATACAAGTTACAAATGGAAAGATGTGATCACAGAAGTTCAGATATTTTCTAAAATGAAATTATTCTCTGTAGTGAGTGACATTATATGTTTTTTCTATATTTATAATAATCAATGAATATTATTAGTTATTCCCTCGTATCTGGTAATGAAAAATGTTTATTTCATAATAAAATGATATTTAAATAGTATCGCTTTTATTAACTGTTTTGTCAGTTACTTCTAGTGTTATTAAATTACAACTGAATGACTCCAAATTTAATGAAATATGACTGAAATGTATTACATTTCCCAAGTATTGTAAAAAACAAAATGTTCTTATTTATATATAAAACAAACGCAGTATGATTACCTTGTGTACAGTCTGTTCCAGTCCATCCTGCCGTACATCCTGCAGTGTCACACTTTCCTGTCTTCACATCACAGGATGAACTTGTGTTAACACAGTGACGTTTTTTACACAACTTGTCACAGTTAGAACCATACTTGATATTCTGATCACAGGCTAACAACAACAACAACAACAACAACAATAATAATAATAATAATAATAATAATAATAGTAGTAGTAGTAGTAATAATGATAATAATAATATTGTCATTGTCGTTGTCATTATTATTATTATTATTATTATTTAATAAAAAATAAACGAAGAGTATTTAATGTTTTTTTTGTTTTTTTGAGCAGCAATAAACAAACAAAAAAAAGAAGAAAAAAAACAAAAAAGGAAAGACATAATGTTAGATAAACAGATAGACAGACAGACTGACAATTAGATAGGTAGGGAGATAGATACATAGGTACGTACATAGAAAGATAACCAGAGTAACTTACTATTTTTGCACTGCTTTCCCTTATAGCCTGCAGTACAACCTCCTTTACAATTTCCAGAGACTCTATCACAGGGTTGGTGTATACAGTTCCCACATTTAGATTTACAGTTTTTACCATACGTTCCTGGACTGCATTCTGTGGTTATTATAGTTAATATAATAATAATAATAATAATAATAATAATAAAAATAATAATAATAATAATAATAATAATAATAATAATAATAATAATAATAATGCGATTATTATTATTATTAAGTATAAATAAAATAAAATAATTTCATTACAGCTGTTACGTTCATATCCTTTGTAAGAAGCAGACAACATCGTCCTAGAAATACTTGTTACAAAGGAAAGTAAATGTTCGCAGAAGATCGGGTATTTTCTGTAATGAAATTAATGTCTGTTATGAGTAACTCTGTATGTTTGCTTATATTTATGTTTGTCAGGTATATTTATGCAGTTATTCTTTGATATCTGCTAATGAATTTTTTTATTTCATAATGAAATGACATTTAAATAGTATTGCTCTTATTGTCTGTTTCGTCTATTACTGGCATTGTTATTGAATAACATAAAATTTAATGAAGTATGATTAAAATCTATTACATTTTTCAACTGTTGTGAAAGGTTTTTTATTTTTTGTTTCATATATATACGCCAACATGTACACACACACAGACACACAAATACATATAAACGCAAATTGATTACCTTGTGTGCAGTCTGTTCCAGTCCATCCTGCCGTACATCCTGCAGTGTCACACTTTCCTGTCTGCACGTCACAAGATGAGTTTGTGTTAACACAGTGACGTTTCTCACACAACTTGTAGCAGTTAGAACCGTAGTTGACGTTCAGTTTACTAATAATAATAATAATAATAATAATAATAATAATAATAATAATAATAATAATAATAATAATGTCATTGTCGCTATTATTATTATTATTATTATTAATACTATTATTATTATTATTAGTATTATTAGGTGTAAATAAAAGAAAATTATGTCAGAACTTAATATTACAGCTGTTACGTTCATATATGTAGTAACAATTACTTACAGCAGACAGCATAGTGCTAGAAATACTTTTTACAAAGGGAAAGTAAATGTTCACAGAAGATGAGGTATTTTCTGTAGTAAAATTAATGTCTGTTATGTGCACAATTACATCAATTCCTATAATTATAGGTTAGTCTCTGATATCTGGTAATGAAAAATGTTTATTTTATAATGAAATGACATTTAAATAGTATTCCTTCTTTTGTCTGTTTTGTCTATTATTACAATTGAATAACATAAAATTTAACGAAGTATTATTGAAATATATTACATTTTTCAAGTATTGTAAAAAGTGGTTTATATATATATATATATATTTATATATACAGACACACACACATACACACAAACACATATACATGCATATAAACACAATGTGTTTACCTTCTCTACAGTCTGTTCCAGTCCATCCTGCCGTACATCCTGCACTGTCACACTTTCCTGTCTGTACGTCACAAGATGAGTTTGTGTTAACACAGTGACGTTTTTTACATGTCTTGTCACAGTTAGAACCATACGTGACGTTGAGCTCACATGCTAATAATAGTAATAATAATAATGTCATTGTCGCTATTATTATTATTATTATTATTAAGTAAAATTATATCTGTTACGTTCGTATGGCTAGTAACAGCATCAACAGGAGACAGCTTCGTGCAAGAAATACTTGTTACAAAGGGAAAGAAAATGAACACAGAATATCAGATACATTCTGAAATGAAATTAGTTTTTGTAGTGAGCAACATTGTTCTATATTTATAGTTATCATGTACATTAATAGTTATTCCCTCGTATCTCGTAAGGAGAAATGTTTAGTTTATAATAATATGATGTTGAAATAGTATTGCTTTTATTAATTGTTTTGTCCGTTACTGGTACTGCTATTAATTTACAACTGAATTACTCAAAATTTAATGAGATGTGATTGAAATATATTACATTTTCGAAGTATTCTAAAAAAAATTATTCTGATTTTGTACATAAAACAGAGACAGTGTGATTTACCTTGTGTACAGTCTGTTCCATTCCATCCTGCCGTGCATCTTGCAGTGTCACACTTTCCTGTCTGTACGTCACAAGATGAGTTGGTGTTAAAACAGTGACGTTTTTTACACAACTTGTCACAGTTAGAACCATACGAGACGTTGAGCTCACATGCTAATAATAATAATAATAATAATAGTAATAATAGTAATAATAATAATAATAATAATAATAATAATAATAATAATAATACTGATAATGATGATGATGATGATACTTAAATAAAAATAAAATAAATGTATTTAATTTTTTTTTAAGCAGCAGTAAACAAACAAACTAAGAGACAAAAGTTAGACAAACACATAGGCAAACAGACAGAAAATTAAATAGTTGGATACTTAAATAGATAGGTAGGTAGACAGAGAGATAACGACAGAGAGAGAGAGAGAGAGAGAGAGAGAGAGAGAGAGAGAGAGAGAGAGAGAGAGAGAGAGAGAGAGAGAGAGAGAGAAAGAGAGAGAGAGAGAGAGAGAGATATGAATATATAAATAATTAAATCATAAGTAAATGAATAGATACAACGAAAATTGAACAGACAGAAGCGTTTTTCGTCTGCAGCGAAATATATATATATAGTCACACACCCCCACACGTAGACAGCAACATAAATATGTATGAATATAAATGCAGATTGATTACCTTGTGTGCAGTCTGTTCCAGTCCATCCTGCCGTACATCCTGCAGTGTCACACTTTCCTGTCTTCACATCACAGGATGAACTTGTGTTAACACAGTGACGTTTTTCACACAACTTGTCACAGTTAGACCCATACGTAACGTTGAGCTCACATGCTAATAATAATAATAATAATAATAATAATGATAAAAATGATAGTATAATGATAGCGAGGGATGAATATATAAATAATTAAATCTGAAATAAATGAATAGGTAAAACGAAACTAACGAGAGAGAGAGAGAGAGAGAGAGAGAGAGAGAGAGAGAGAGAGAGAGAGAGAGAGAGAGATGAATATATAAATAAATAAATCGAAAATAAATGAATACAAAACGAAAAATTCTGGTATTGACGTTACAAGATGAGTGTGTGTTAACACAGTGACGTTTTTCACACAGCTTGTCACAGTTAGACCCATACGTAACATTGAGCTCACATGCTAATAATAATAATAATAATAATAATAATAATAATAATAATAATAATAAAAATGATAGTAATAACATGGTCATTGTCGTTGACATTATTATTATTATTATTATTATTATTATTCTTGTTATTATTGTTGTTATTTAAGAAAAAACAAACAAAGAGTTTTAAATTTTTTTTTGGAGAAGCAATAAAAAAAACAATAAAAAAGCCAAGATAATATGTTAGATAAACAGACAGACAGAAAGTCTGAGAATTAAATAGGTAGGGAGATAGATAAATAGGTAGGTAGATAGAAAGATAGCAAAGTAGAGCGAGGGATGAATAAATAAATAATTAAACCGTAAATAAATGAACAGATAAAACGAAACGAGAGAGAGAGAGAGAGAGAGAGAGAGAGAGAGAGAGAGAGAGAGAGAGAGAGAGAGAGAGAGAGAGAGAGAGAGAGAGAGAGAGAGAGAGAGAGAGAGAGAGAGAGAGAGAGAGAAATGACAGAACAATCCCAACAAATAATTCCTTGTTGTACAAATGCGTAGATAATATATATTTTTCTTTTTATAGTATAATTCCTTGTTTTTAAAGTGAAAATATAAAGTAACTAACAGGTTTTGCATGCTTTTCATTATAGCCTGCTATATAAGATCCTTTACAACTTCCATAGACTCTGTCACAGGGTTCGTGAATGCAGTTTCCATATTTAGATTTACATGTTTTACCATACGTTCCTGGACTGCATTCTGTAGTTATTATACTTACTACTGCTACTGCTACTACTACTACTACTACTACTACTACTACTACTACTACTGCTACTACTACTACTATTACTACTACTACTACTACTACTACTACTGTCACTGTCATTATTATTATTATTATTATTAAGTGAAAATAATGTAAGCGTGTTACAGAACTTAATACTGGATCTGTTACTTTCATATCGCTAATAGCGATTATTTACAGCAGACAATATCGTGCTAGAAATACTTGTTACGAAGGGAAAGCAAATGATCAGAGAAAATCAGATATTTTCTAAAATGAAATTAATCTATTTAGTGAGCAATATAACATGTTTTCCAATATATCTGCTTTATATTATAATGAAATGACATATATATATATATATATAGTATTACTTTTATTGTCTGTTGTTTCTGTTACTAGTATTGTTATTAAATTACAACCGAATAACATAAAAATTAATGAAGTATTATTGAAGTGTATTACATTTTTCAATTATTGTAAAAGTTTTACTTTATTATCTATCTATCTATCTATCTATCTATCTATCTATCTATCTATCTATCTATCTATCTATCTATCTATCTATCTATTCACCCACATAATATCCGATTGATTACCTTGTGTACAGTCTGTTCCAGTCCATCCTGCCGTACATCCTGCAGTGTCACACTTTCCTGTCTTCACATCACAGGATGAACTTGTGTTAACACAGTGACGTTTTTCACACAACTTGTCACAGTTAGACCCATACGTAACGTTGAGCTCACATGCTAATAATAATAATAATAATAATAATAATAATAATAATAATAATAATGATAAAAATGATAGTATAATGATAGCGAGGGATGAATATATAAATAATTAAATCTGAAATAAATGAATAGGTAAAACGAAACTAACGAGGAGAGAGAGAGAGAGAGAGAGAGAGAGAGAGAGAGAGAGAGAGAGAGAGATGACTATATAAATAAATAAATCGAAAATAAATGAATACAAAACGAAAAATTCGCAGACAGAAGAGCAGCCAAATGACAGTTTAATAATATAAAATTCAATGAAGTATGATCCAAATATATTACATTTTTCAGCTATTGCGAAAGGTTATTTATTTTTTATTTTATATATATACGCCAACATATACACACATACACATATACACACAAATACATATGCATACAAACGCAATGGGATTACCTTCTGTACAGTCTGTTCCATTCCATCCTGCCGTACATCCTGCAGTGTCACACTTTCCTGTCTGTACGTCACAAGATGAGTTTATGTTAAGACAGTGACGTTTCTCACACAACTTGTCACAGTTAGAACCGTAGTTGACGTTCAGTTTACACACTAATAATAATAATAATAATAATAATAATAATAATAATAATAATGCCAATGTCATTATTATTATTATTATTATTATTATTATTATTACTTAAGTAGAAATAAAGAATATGTATTAAATCTTTTCTTAAAGCAGCAGTTAGAAAACTAACAAACAGACAAAAGTTAGATAAACAGACAGAGAGACCGACAGGCATTTAAATAGGCAGGGTGTATAGGTAGATAGGTAGACAGAGAAATAATCAGAGACAGATAAATAATCAGAGAGAGAGAGAGAGAGAGAGAGAGAGAGAGAGAGAGAGAGAGAGAGAGAGAGAGAGAGAGAGAGAGAGAGAGAGAGAGAGAGAGAGAGAGAGAGAGAGAGAGAGAGAGAGAGAGATGAATATATAAATAATTAAATCGTAAATAAATGAATAGATAAAACGTTTGCAGTGAAATGGGGAACAATCCCAATAAATATTTCAGTGTTGCACGAATGCGTAGATAATATATATTATTTCTTTTTAAAGTGTAATCCTTGTTTGTAAAGTGAAACAACAAAGTAACTCACTCTTTTTGCACTTCTTTCCCTTATAGCCTGCTGTACAACCTTCTTTACAATTTCCAGAGACTCTATTACAGGGTTGGTGTATACAGTTCCCACATTTAGATTTACAGTTTTTACCATACGTTCCTGGACTGCATTCTGTAGTTATTATAATTTAATAATAATAATAATAATAATAATAATAATAATAATAATAATAATAATAATACGACTGTCTTTTTCACTGTCGTTATTATTATTATTATTATTATTATTATTATTAATATTATTTTTATTAAGTGTAAATAAAAGAAAATTATTTCATTACAGCTGTTACGTTCATATCCTTCGTAAGAAGCAGACAACATCGTCCTAGAAATACTTGTTACAAAGGAAAGTAAAAGTTCACAGAAGGTCGGGTATTTTCTGTAATGAAATTAATGTCTCTTATGAGGAACACTATGTGTTTTGCTTATATTTATAATTGTCATGTATATTTATGCAGTTATTCTTTGATATCTGCTAACGAAAAATGATTATTTTATAATGAAATGACATTTAAATAGCATTGCTTTTATTGTCTGTTTCATTTATTACTGGTATGGTTATTGAATTACTATTGATTAAAATGTAGTATATTTTTCAACTGCTGTGAAATATTTTTTCGATTTTTTTGTATATATATATATATATATATATATGCCCACATATACACAAACACACACACAGACAGACACACAAATACATATAAACGCAAAGTGATTACCTTGTGTGCAGTCTGTTCCAGTCCATCCTGCCATACATCCTGTAGTGTCACACTTTCCTGTCTGTACATCACAAGATGAGTGTGTGTTAACACAGTGACGTTTTTCACACAACTTGTCACAATTAGAACCATACTTGACGTTCAGCTCACACGCTAATAATAATAATAATATTAATAATAATAATAATAAATAATAATAATAATAATAATGTCATTGTCGCTATTATTATTATTATTATTAGGTGTAAATAAAAGAAAATTATTTCAGAACTTAATATTACAGCTGTTACGTTCATATATGTAGTAACAATTACCTACAGCAGACAGGATAGTGCTAGAAATACTTTTTACAAAGGGAAAGTAAATGTTCACAGAAGATGGGGTATTTTCTGTAGTAAAATTAATGTCTGTTATGTGCACAATTACATCACTTCCTATATTTATAGGTTAGTCTCTGATATCTGGTAATGAAAAATGTTTATTTTATAATGAAATGACATTTAAATAGTATTGTTTTTATTGTCTGTTTTGTCTGTTATTACAATTGAATAACGTAAAATTTAATGAAGTATGATTAAAATGTATTACATTTTCAAGTATTGTAAAAAGTGGTTTATATATATATATTTATATATACAGCCACACACACACACACACACACACACACATACAGATTCATATAAACACAATGTGTTTACCTTGTGTACAATCTGTTCCAGTCCATCCTGCCGTACATCCTGGAGTGTCACACTTTCCTGTATTGACGTTACAAGATGAGTTTATGTTAACACAGTGACGTTTTTTACACGACTTGTCGCAGTTAGAACCATACGTAACGTTGAGCTCACATGCTAATAATAATAATAATAATAATAATAATAATAACAATAATAATAATAGTAATAATAATAGTGATGATGATGACGATGATGATGGTAATAATAATATTGTCATTGCCATAGTCATTATTATTGTTACTATTATTATTACTTAAGTAAAAATAGAAAAAAATGTATTTAATCTTTTTTAGAGCAGCAGTAAAGCAAGAAACTAACATACAAAAGTTAGGTAAACAGATAGGCAAACAGACAGACAATTAAATAGATATTTAGATAGATAGGCAGGTAGACAGAGAGATAACCAGAGAGAGAGAGACAGAGATATGAATATATAAATAATTAAATCGTAAGTAAATGAATAGATAAACCGAAAATTGAACAGACAGAAGAGTTTTTCGTCTGCAGTGAAATGATTGATAACAATAGGGAACAATCCCAATAAATAATTCAGTTGTGTACAAATGCGTAGATAATATATATTTTTCTTCTTAAAGTAAATCCTTGTTTGCTAACGCGAAAATAAAGTAAGAGTATTACAGAACTTAATACTGGATCTGTTATGTTGATATCGCTAGTAGCAATTATTTACAGGAGACAACATCGTGCTAGAATTACTTGTTAGAAAGGGAAAGAAACCGATCAGAGAAGATCAGGTATTTTCTAAAATCAAATTAATCTGTGTTATAACCAGTAATTCATGTTTTCCAATATATCTGCTTTACTTTATAATGAAATGACATGTAAATAGTATTACTTTTATTGACTGTTGTTTCTATTACTGGTAGTTTTATTAAATTACATTATATAAAAATTAATTAAAGTGTATTACATTTTTCAGTTATTGTAAAAGGTATATTTTATTATTTTCTTTCTTCTTTCTTTCTTTCTTTCTTTCTTTCTTTCTTTCTTTCTATTTATCTATCTATCTATTTATCTAGACACACATATATACACAGTAACATAAATATGTATGAATATACACTCAGAGTGATGACCTTGTGTACAGTCTATTCCAGTCCATCCTGCCGTACATCCTGCAGTGTCACACTTTCCTGTCTTTACGTTACAAGATGAGTTTGTGTTAACACAGTGACGTTTCTCACACAACTTGTCACAGTTAGAACCATACCTGACGTTCAGCTCACACGCTAATAATAATAATAATAATAATAATGATATTAATAATAGTCATTGTCGTTGACATTATTATTATTATTATTATTATTATAATTTTCTTATTACTGTTGTTATTATTTAAGAAAAAACAAAGAGTATTTAATTTTAATTTTTTTTTTTTTTTGAGCAGCAGTATACAAACAAAACAACAACATCAAGATAATATTTTAAATAAACAGATAGACAGACTGAGAATTAAATAGGTAGGTAGATAGAAAGATGACAAAGTAGAGCGAGGGATGAATAAATAATTAAATCGTAAGTAAATGAATAGATAAAACGAAAATTGAACAGACAGAAGAGTTTTTCGTCTGCAGTGAAATGATTGATAACAATAGCGAACAATCCCAATAAAGAATTCCTTGTTGTACAAATGCGTAGATAATATGTATTTTTCTTTTTAAAGTATAATACCTTGTTTGTAAAGTGAAAATATAAAGTAACTAACAGTTTTTGCACTGCTTCCCATTATAGCCTGTTATACAAGCTGCTTTTCAACTTCCAGAGACTCTATCACAGGGTTCGTGAATGCAGTTTCCATATTTAGATTTACATGTTTTACCATACGTTCCTGGACTGCATTCTGTAGTTATTATTGTTACTACTGCTAATATTGCTACTACTACTACTACTACTATTGTTGTCATTTTATTATTATTATTATTATTATTATTATTATTATTATTATTAAGTGAAAATAAAGTAAGAGTATTACATAATTTAATATTGGATCCGTTACGTTCATATCCCTAGTAACAATAGTTTACAGCAGACAACATCATGCTAGAAATACTTGTTACGAAGGGAAAGCAGATGATCAGAGAAGATCAGATATTTTCTAAAATCAAATGAATCTCTGTAGTGAGCAATATAACATGTTTATATCTATCTATCTGTCTGTCTGTCTATCTATCTATCTATGTATAATTAAACACACACACACACACACACACACACACACACACACACACACACGTACAGAGCAACATAAATGTGTATGAATATAAACGCAGTGTGATTTACCTTGTGTACAGTCTGTTCCATTCCATCCTGCCGTACATCCTGCAGTGTCACACTTTCCTGTCTGTACGTCACAAGATGAGTTGGTGTTAACACAGTGACGTTTTTCACACAACTTGTCACAGTTAGAACCATACGTGACGTTGAGCTGACATGCTAATAATAATAATAATAATAATAATAATAATAATAATAATAAGGATAGTAATAATAATATTGTCATTGTTGTTTTCATTATTATTATTATTATTATTAATTAATTAAGAAAAAATAAACGAAGAGTATTTTATCTTTTTTAATTGAAGAGCCATTAAAAAAACAAAGAAAGAAAAAATATCAGATAAACAGATGAACAGAGACACTGATAATTAAATAGGTAGAGAGATAGATAAATAGGTAGGTAGATAGAGAGATAACAACGTAGAGCAAGGGGTGAATAGATAAATAATTAAATCGTAAATAAATGAATAGATAAAACGAAAAGTCCGCAGACAGGAGACATTTTCGTCTACAGTGAAATGACAGTTGAATAACAAAAATTTAATGAAGTAAGATTAAAATATAACAGAGTTTTCGCCTACATATGCACACGTACACATACACACACACATACATATGCATATTAACACAATGTGTTTACCTTGTGTGCAGTCTGTTCCAGTCCATCCTGCCGTACATCCTGTAGTGTCACACTTTCCTGTCTCTACATCACAAGTTGAATTTGTGTTAACACAGTGACGTTTTTCACACAACTTGTAACAGTGAGAGCCATACTTGAGGTTCAGTTTACACGCTAATAATAATAATAATAATAATAATAATAATAATAATAATAATAATAATAATAATAATAATAATAATAATAATAATAAGAAGAAGAAGGAGAAGAAGAAGAAGAAGAAGAAGAATAAAATTAATAGTAATAATACTGACATTGCCATTGTCATTATTATTATTATTATTATTGTTATTATTACTTAAGTAAAAATAAAGGAAATAAAGGAAACTAACAAACAGACAAAAGTTAGATAAACAGACAGAGAGACTGACAGGCATTTAAATAGGTACAGATATAGGTAGTTAGGCAGGTAGACAGAGAAGTAACGAGAGAGAGAGAGAGAGAGAGAGAGAGAGAGAGAGAGAGAGAGAGAGAGAGAGAGAGAGAGAGAGAGAGAGAGAGAGAGAGATGAATATATAAATACTTAAATCGTATACAGATAAATAGATAAAACAGACAGAACATGTTTTCGTTTGCAGTGAAATGGGGAACAATCCCAATAAATATTTCAGTGTTGCACGAATGCGTAGATAATATATATTCTTTCTTTTTAAAGTGTAATCCTTGTTTGTAAAGTGAAACAATAAAGTAACTTACTCTTTTTGCACTTCTTTCCCTTATAGCCTGCTGTACAACCTCCTTTACAATATCCAGAGACTCTATCACAGGGTTGGTGTATACAGTTCGCACATTTAGATTTACAGTTTTTACCATACGTTCCTGGACTGCATTCTGTAGTTATTATAGTTAATAATAATAATAATAATAATAATAATAATAATAATAATAATAATAATAATAACAATAACAACAATAATAATAATAATAATGCCATTGTCTTTTTCATTGTCGTTATTATTATTATTATTATTATTATTATTATTTTTATTAAGTGTAAATAAAAGAAAATTATTTCATTACAGCTGTTACGTTCATATCCTTCGTAAGAAGCAGACAACATCGTCCTAGAAATACTTGTTACAAAGGAAAGTAAATGTTCACAGAAGATCGGGTATTTTCTGTAATGAAATTAATGTCTGTTATGAGGATAACTCTATATGTTTGCTTATATTTATAACTGTCAGGTATATTTATGCAGTTATTCTTTGATATCTCCTAACGAAAAATGTTGATTTTATAATGAAATGACATTTAAATAATATTGCTTTTATTGTCTGTATCGTCTATTAGTGGTATTGTTATTGAATTACTATTGAAGAACATAACATTTAATGAAGTATGATTAAAATGTAGTACATTTATAAACTTTTGTGAAAGTTTATTTTTTATTTTTGAGATCGATAGAAAGGTAGACAGATTGACAGGTAATCAGATATATATATATATATATATATATATATATATATATATATATATATATAGAGAGAGAGAGAGAGAGAGAGAGAGAGAGAGAGAGAGAGAGAGAGACAGACAGACAGAGAGAGAGATGAATATATAAATGATTGAATCACAAATGAAAGAATAGACAAAATGAAAATTCAACAGACAGAAGAGTTTCTCGTCTCCAGTGATAACAATAGCTAAAATTCCAAATACATATTTCTATGTTGCACGAACACTTATAATGTATATTGCTTTCTTTTAAAGTATATTATTATTATTATTCAAGTAAAAGTAAAAGAAGAGTATTTAATCTTTATTGCTTTGATTGACTGTTTTGTTTATTACTGGTGCTGTTATTAAATTGAATAACTTCAAGTATTCTAAAACAGTTGTTCAAGTACTCTAAAAGAAAACATTGTTTTGATTTTATATATAAAACAAACGCAGTGTGATTACCTTGTGTACAATCTATTCCATTCCATCCTGCCGTACATCCTGCAGTGTCACACTTTCCTGTCTTTACGTCACAAGATGAGTGTGTGTTAAAACAGTGACGGTTTTTACACAGCTTGTCACAGTTAGAACCATACTTGACATTCAGTTCACATGCTAGTAATAATAACAATAATAATGGTATCATTATAATTATCATTATTATTATTATTTAAGTAAAATAAAAGAAGTGTGTTTAATGATTTTTTTGTTCTTAGAAAGTAACAATAAAGTAAGAAACAAGCAAAATATTATATAAACAGATAGACATATAGAGAGATTCATAGATGAATATATAAGTAATTTGATCGTAAATGAATTAATATATTAGAAGAAAAGCCTTAGAAAGAAAATAAACTGGCTTTTAAAATGTAGTAAACTGTGATTCTTACGGAGGAAATACATCCTTGTTTTAACAAAGGTAGTGAGTGAATTTTTGGAGTGTGAGTTACTAGTAAATGAATTAAAAAATATAATTATACTAAACTATTATAGCAGACCATTTATCCGGCTTCCAAAAAACAGGTTCTTAAGCCAATTATTCAAAAGCTAACATTTCTAAAAGAAAACTTTATTGTAATTATCATTTTCAGTATAGTATAGTTAATTTTATAAAACCACAATTAATTCTTATTTATAACTTTACTTATTTTTCTTTCTTCTTTTTAGTAACGAGACGTCTTCATAGAGTTTCAGTATGATCAGGACATTTTGATCATTGTTTTTGCTAATTTGACATTGTCAATGTGAAATAAAATTAGTAGATAATTAAACTATACAGAACTGTGTTAATCATGATACGTGTTTCAGTCAGATTTAACACAAAGGACAGTTCTCTTTAACTCACCATAGACTTCAGCCTCCTCAAAGTTCAAGGTTGTACTAATACCAGGGCCATGATTTGTTCCTTGATAAACAGTCACATATCTGGCATTTATATTACACGTGACATTTACGACATCAGGAATATCAGATCCATCTCGTCTCCCAGTAACATTACCACACAAATGTCCTGTGTTAGATGAATTCACTGCTGTGTTTGTGTAGATCTGTACTCCGCGTCTTCGCCTCCCAACTAAACAGAAACGTAACATTGAAATAAAACAACTCTTTATAAAACTCGTTTGTGAATATATCAAAATATTTTAGCTTGATATAAGAAAATAGTAATGATATAAAATCATCTAGGAATTAAATATTATGTATTCGTTGAAAAGGGTAGGCTGTATCTACGTATGCGCTTGTATGTCTGTATATATGAGTGGTTTATTTTTGCTTTCTATGTGCTTGTATATATATATGTGTGTGTGTGTGTGTGTCTGCATGCACGTTTGTGTGTGCTTGTATATATATATATATATATATATATATATGCATATATATATGTTATGAAATGTACATATATAATAATTTCTGATAACTGTTAAAAAACAAAAGAAAACAACAACAAAAAGCAAATAAATAAATAAATAAATAAAAATAAAAATTAAATAAATAAAAGATAAATAAACATGTTTACTTACATCCTATTCTGAAATATATTTTCACTTCATGAACAAAGTACAGTTTTCCTAGATCCACTTCCCACCACGTGTAATTCTGATCATCCCTGTGTGTATAAAGTTGTCTCCATTCTGTTTAGTTTCTCCGTCCACAGCTAGTGAAGCATTGCGTTGTGAAAAGTAGTAGTCTGAATAATAAGAACTTTGGTAGGCTGGCTTATGTAGAGCTACATTTTCTGAAAATAAAACAACAAAATAAATAAATAAACAAAATAATTAGTAAGTAAGAAATATAATTTATGTTAGACATAAAAATAACAACGTAAAAAGCAATATAAACGTAAAAACTTAGTGAAATAAGATTAATATTCAGTAAAATATATTTTGATTTTTCGACGTATTTATTTATTTGTTGATTATGTTGTTGCTTTGTTTCATTGTTCATTTATTTATTTATTTGTTTGTTTGTTTGTCTGTTTCTTTGGTTATTCGTATTATTATAGTTGTCGTTGTTGTTGTTTTTGTTGTTTTACTTTATTTCATTTATTTATTTTTTAATTTTATATCAGTCGTTAAAAATAGTATAGGTTTCATTTGGATATCTTCAGTTTTAGATATTTGACTAAGACATTTTTGCGTTTTGTAATATCAGCCGTATTAAATGAAATAAATAAATAAATACAATTTATAAATTTGAAATTAAAGTAAACAAGGCAATTTTGCCGTGAATTAAAAGTAAGGCGAAGTTTAGTACGGAAGGACGAGTACCCGCCCATCTCCCCTATCCCCCTCCCGTGGCTTTGCAATTTAAAATATCAATGGAAACTGTATTTGACATCTTAAAAATTAAAAATTAAGCATTACCGGCAACTGTAGAAAACCAACATTTCGGCGGAGAGTAACGACCGGCCAATTCACAAAACTGAATTGATTGACGATACTCAGAGTGACCGAATGACCGAACTTTCGTACACTGACGTTCTTAAAATGATAAAGCAAATTAAAACTGTTCCTGCTAATACCGAAAGCCGATTTTCGTTACTGATGTTAAACACAGAAGCCATTACAGAGAAAAGTTCTTTGGAGAGAAATATATATAAATAATAATAACAAAAATTTAAAAAAACAACAACAAGCAAACAAAAGAAATGCAGTAATCAGACTCTTTCTCAGTTTATATATAAACAAACAAACAAATACAGAAATAAAGAAAGTGCATTCACGATAAATTTTTAACTAATTCTATAACTGTTTAAATAAAAAGAGTATCTGTAAGATGAAATGTCGATAATTCAGTCGTACAGATCTCAGGTATAATAAGTTTTGCGACTTCAGCCAGACACCGTGATGCAAATTCAAAAGGTTCCAGGAGAAGTGAGTCAAGAGCCTTGATTTACTGTATATAGAGACTTTACATAGAACATATTTTTCACTGCTAAAGTAAAGCAGTCGCAGGTTTCATCTCACTTGTTACACAGATAATAACCGTTAATACTAGCCTGTGCTGAAACATCGTTAAAATGCTAACAGACATACATATATTTTTGTCCACAAACACACAAATACACATACATACAAACATATACATACACACATATATACATACAAACATACACAGATATATACATACAAACATACACATACACACATACATACATACATACAGACAGATTTATATATATATGAGAAGAGCAACTGGAGAATTTTTGTTTTCTATAATATTTGAAACGAACTTACGAAACTCTGCAAAAATCTTGACACGACACAAACAAATAAAATACAAAACAAAAGCGAAAAACATCCACACTGTAGCCATGTTGTAAACACTTAGTCACTGTCAACTAACAAGTCTTTGTCTCTGCAAAGCGGAATTAATTTAGAAAGTTTCAGTGCATCACTATTATATTCGTTCAAATACACGTGCTATAATCATGTGATTAACTAAATGCTATTTGTATTTAATTGTTTAAGGGACAAAGTTTTTTGTATCTACGCTGATCTTTTAAAAATAAAAATTTTCATCACGCTTGAATCACTTAAGCTGGATACGTGACATGAAAAAAAAATGAAGCTGGACATAATAAATTGTTTTTCATCTTTTAAATTCTATAAATACATGATTAGTAATACAATCCTTATCTTGACCTCTTGAAACAAGGTCAGTTTGACAGCGGATCGCTAAAGTGTCATGGCAGACAGATCAAACTTCCTGCTTTATATTTATGTCTGAGGATGGATTATATTAATTTACTTTTCGTAAATTTCGTAAATCATTCCAAAGATGTCCTTATTGTTATACTGGCAGTTTTCATCCAAAAATTACTGTAATAAAAAATCATATTATTTATCACTTTATACTCATATCAACAACAGTAGCAATAATAATAATAATAATAATAATAATAATAATAATAGTAGTAGTAATAATAATAATAATAATAATAATAATAATAATAATAATAATAAGTAAGGTTTTTATTATTATTATTTTTAATTTTTCGTAAAAATAATATAATGTCATTTACAATAGATAAATTACACTCAAATTATTTGAAGCCATCAAAGCACATATAGCCATGGGCCAGCAGACAATAGGAGATAAGAGACAGAACAATCCGGAGTACGAAAATAAATATTATATTCACTCTTTTGATATAAAATAAATAAATAAATCAATATGTAAAAGATAATAATAATAATAATAATAATAATAATACAAAATATTTAAAAAACCCAGCACCATCACCCTATACGAAAAGTTATTAAAAAAGCAAAAAAATAAAATTTAAAACGTAAAATAAGCAAGACTAATAAAAAAAAAACATAAATAAAAAAATAACAGTCATAAAGTAAGTAAAGAGACAAGCAAAGTAAATAAATAAATAAATATATCATACACTTTTTGTTCTGAGCGATTACTCAGTAATGGACACTGTAATGTAAAATAATAATAATAATAATAACAATAACAACAACAACAACACTAATAATAATAATAATAATAATAATAATAATAATAATAATAGTAATAATAAACATGTATTGGATCACGCTTTTATTCTGAAGCATTTAGAACGGAAATAAAACTGCAACAGCTTTAACATGAGCAACATATTTACCTTAGGACACTATCTTTAGGGCATTTGTCCATAATATGCATTAGGATACGAAAGTTCGGTTATTCAGTCACTGTGAACATTGTCAATCCATTCAGATTTTTGAATTTGTCTCTGCCGAAATGTTGATTTCGTACTTTTTATAATGTCAAATACTATCTGACTTCATCATTTAAACTGCATAACCAGAGTTTACGACAGAAGGGGCGACATGAACGAAATACTGGTCCTTTTCTACAAAACTTTACCTTACTTTTAACCCACGACAAAGTCTAAGTCATCTTCTGTTCTTCTTCTTATTTATTTATTTTTATTTTATTATTATTATTATTATTATTATTATTATTATTATTATATTAAATCATGTGTCCAACTGTATGAAGAGCTACAAAAAAAATATATATTGTTTTACTATTGTGATTAGAACACAATTCATATATACAAATTAAAATTAACTAAGACGGACCTGATTCTCTACACATTTTATAGCCTAGCGTAAACCCTGCATAGCTAAATATTTCTGTTTACACACTGGATTTGATGAAAGCTCTTCTATTAACTTTGCTTTAGAACGTTCGATACATCGACGTTTTTTTTAGGTCGCTCTGCCATTAGAACTAATTAAAAACAAGACACACTACAAAATGTGCACATATTTATGCAGATTTCTGCTTTTGACCCTAAATCTAAATGAGTGAATTAATTTAGGTATCAACGTACACTAATAATAATAATAATCTTGTTCGCTTAGCTGCATACAGTAATTACAAGAAGTATGACATCATTATTTATTAAGCCTTCAAAGAAGCGTGATCGTTTCTGTCACACGGTAGCCTAATTCATGTTTCCACAGTTACTCCGTAAGTCACGTCCGCCATCGTCACTTACTACGTACCAAAGACTAACATCCAAAATGGCGGAATCGGTAGCAGACGGATTAGGTGATCTACAAAGTATTGCAGATGATGTCTCGGTTTAATATCTTCCTGAGAGCTCGGGCATTTCCAGGAAAGAACAACAGAAAGGTTTAAATTATTTTACGCTAAAAAAAAAAAAAAAAAACATTTCCGACGAAAATCAATCGAAAGTGAACGCGAGATGCTGTCGTTCCATGAGAAAAAACGACTCGGCACACAAAACTGCATATTCACGTTTGCGTGGAGATGGAACAGCTATCAGAGGCTAACTGCTCCTGTAAAGATGGATGTGTATATTTTGGTGTTAAACTGATATTGTAGTACGGTTTATTTTAGTACAAAGAAAAAAGAAAAATAGGAAACAAGATTATTACAAATGACATACGTATCTTAAAGATGCATTGTCAAGGCTATTTATAATAGTTAAACATTTACAAAAAACTTACCAAATGTTTAGTTTCATTGCACCTCACAACCAAGTTTGGTCATATGCATCACACACACACACACACACACACACACACACACACACACACACACACACACACACACACAGCTTTTTTGTTTTTTACACTGTCTAGTGGGCCATTGGGCCATTTCCTGTTCTAGCAGTGCACGATGATGGTATATACTACCCTGTCTGTGGGATGGTACTGCTAATAAAAAACAACAGCCCATGAAGTGGCAACAGCGGGTTTCCTCTCTCAGTAAAGTGTGGACCTTAACCGACGTCCAACATCTTATAACCGTAAATAAAATGTGTTGCGTGAGTCACCAAATGAAACGGTTTTTTTTTCGTTTTTTCTGTTCATTGGCTGTGTGTGGGTATGTATGTTATTCATATTTACCTAATTCGTATACAGCTAAATATCAGATGTGTGTATTATTATTATTTGAAAACATTTTTATAAATAACGTTCTTTTTTAGAGCTGGGTCGTCCATTTAAATTAGTCGAATCCATTTTAATCATTGTGTTTTCGGCTTCGGAAACGATGTAAATGTCAAACGCTGTCCACTATCGTACCGTACATTCGATTTGCATGTCCCCCAAGCAGATCGCTTGTGCCTATGAATAACGCCGTCTAACAAAGGAAGTATTAATGCTTACTGAACAAGTGAACAAAACAATGATCAACAAAAAAACCACACCCTTTTGTGGACAATATGGCGGCCGAAATTAAAATATTATGGATGTGCGGAAATAGCTCGCTTTGTCTTGTTGAAGTTCCGAGGTGACTGACATGTGTGGAAACATGAATTACATGCAAATATCCTGTTGTTGTTTTAGAAGTGATCGTACTTACAAAATTAAACATGACTGTACCACTTGTTGTTTTTTTTTGCTCTGAAATTTACACCCCAAAATCCGAAGTAGACAATGACAATGACTTTATTCTCACAAACAATAGGATTACATATCAGAGAAGAATGCGTTACTGATATATAATAATAACAAAATTAAAAATGCACATCCGGATTATACAGGGTTTTGTTTATAAGAGATTAGCTCTAGCTGGACAGGACTTTGAAATGGTCACGATTTACACGGAAATCCGGATTAGTAAAATAACTGTTTTCACAAAGTCCACTGTATATCAAAAGTTTATAATATGAACACACACACACAAACACACACACACACACACACACACACACACACACAGACATATATATATATATATATATATATGGTAAATAAGTAAGAAAGTAAATACTACTACTACTACTACTACTACTACTAATAATAATAATAATAATAACAATAAAAATAATGATGATGATGATAAGGACGACGACAATCATGATACTAGTTTAATTTGCTTGTTTTACAAAATTACAAAGTATCTGTTTATGGTTTTGTATGTACCTGAATGCTAGTATTTAAGTATTGTACGAAAATGAATAATCCGCTGTGATCAGTACAATTCTGATTAGAATCTTCACAGAGAAAATTTTGAGGGACACATCATTAGAATGGTAACAAGTATACTGTTTGAAATCAAACACACAGCACTGACAGTTAACTTAGTGGTTTTGTGTTGTTACTGGTATTATTATTATTATTATTAGTAGTAGTAGTAGCAGTAGTAGTAGTGGTAGTAGTAGTAGTAATATAAGTAATAATAATAATTGTAGCAGTAGTAGTAGTACTAGCAGTAATCTTATATTTAATAAATATAGTTTCCATTGTGTACAATATATTGCATTCCATCCATGTTTACATCCTTCGGTACATTGTTAGTTTCGAGAATCACAGGAAGAGTTATCGCTCTTCTATTTACATGTTCTCGCGTTCTGAAAAAAACACAAAAAGAAACAACAACAACAACAACAAAAAAAAGCACATGAAATAAAATAAAATATAAAAAATAAAAATTAAAAAAAACGAAAAATTATTACCTCTGTCATGTGATATTGCGTTTTAAAAAATAAAAATTCTAGTTTACTTTTAAAATTATTAACATACCTATAATGCGATTTCTCTACTCATTTTCATCTAACGTGAATGTCCGTCATATTTCCTTTAAGTGGACGTTATTAAACACTTTTGGCTATATCATATCCCTCTTTAGAAATTTAATATTAGTTAAATTGCATAGGACACACATTGAATTTTTTTTATGGGTTTTAATGAGAAAAAGAAAAAGAGAGAGAGAAAAAAAGGTTTGTGTTATTTCAGTCACTTGTGTCAAATATTTTGCAAAAATAGTCGTTTAGAACTATTTTCTCACATTTCGTTTTTCGTACTTTTCTATATTTTTGTGATTTATGATTTGTGTTACATGTTTTTTCAAGTTTTGTAAGTAGAATTGTCAAGTATAAATACGTCTTTCAGTAACTTGTTTGCAGTGTTTTTCAATTAGTGTCGTTGCCTTGAACTGCTTATGTGAAATACTTTATGATAATTTTGAGTTGTCCTTCGTAACTCGTATCAAGTGTTTTAACATTAATTTCAGATTACTTCAATAACAATGACATTACCAGCTTCTATTACGTATAAAGGTTAAGTTGTAGATAAAAAAAGAAAAAACAGAAAACAGTTTTCACCTACAATTTAGACTGTCCCTTCATCCTGGCGTTATATATAATTATATAAATAAAAATTAAAACCAAACAAACAAACAAACAAAGAATATGTAATAAATAAAAAAGCTGAAGTACAGGAATGATAATTTTTATTTGGACTGCAGAAATAGGTATTTTACAAAGATAATACATAAATATATGGTATTCAAAATATAACGAAAGCTTTTTTGTTTGGTTATATACTCTGTACAGACACAATTAAATCATCTAAGCTGTGACACCAGCAGCTTGCTTAAAAATGTTTCATTATCTACACTCGTCTTTTTTTCCTTTTGCTCAGATTAGCTTAAACTTAATTTCTACAGTCGAATACTAATTAATTAAAACTTAAATAGCCACAGTTTAGCGAAACCAAAGTAAAATATAGCTGTGTAAATATGACATAGAAACTAAAATATATGTGTAAAAAATAAAAAAATAAAAAATTAGTTATATGTATGAGATGTGTGTTAGACACAAAATTCACTGGTTTAAAAACTCAGTCAAACAGTTTGTATGAAGGAAACCAACATAGGTAACAGGGACACGCTGATCTACATATGTACATAAACAAACTTTTTTCGTGAATCTAAATTCTATAAATAAGAAAAAATAATGAGATAAAAGTAACAGTAAAGAAATTGTTATTAGCTGTTTTAAAAGTTATTTTAGTAAATATACATTTAGTTACTTTGAACTGTCTACCATTCTTTCAAATTAGCTATTAACTATTGTGAAATAAATGTGTTTAGTAACATTCAGTAAATTTAATTTGTTAAGAAAGCATACAAAAAATCCAACAGAAGCAAAAAAAAAAAAAACCCACTCATAATAATAATAATAACAATAAAAAAAATAATAATAATAATAAATAAAATAATAATAAAAAAGTAATAATAATAAAAGAGAAAATAATACAAATAAGAAATATTAGTTATATGTAACAGATGTGTGTTAGACACAAAATTCACTGGTGTAAAAACTCAGTCAAACATTCTGTATGAAGGAAACCAACATAGGTAACAGTGACACGCTGATCTACATATGTACATAAACGAACTTTTATCGTGAATCTAAATTCTATAAATAAGAAAAACTAATGAGATAAAAGTAACAATAAAGAGACTGTTATCAACTGTTATCAGCTGTTTTACAACTTATTTTAGTACCTTTAACTGTCTAACATATTTTTCAAATTAGCTATTAACTATTGTGAAACAAATGTGTTTAGTAACATTCAGTAAATTTAATTTGTTGAGAAATCATACAAAAAAGCCAACAGAAGATAAAACAAACCCCACTCATAATAATAATATAACAAAATTTAATAATAATAAATAAAATAATAATAATAAAAGAATAATAATAGTAAAAGAGAAAATAATACAAGTAAGAAAGGTGGAAGTTCTTATATCTAATTCATTTGCTCGTATGGAGATCCTTGATCAACAGTTTCATTTTGCAAAGCATCGTAATCATTTGTTTTGGTTGGTCATCTTCTGTGCTGTGTTGTGTGTTTTGTCCTGACAAGTTCTGATGTGACGCGCGGGCAGCATCGACATCGTCATCAACAGCCTCGTATACTGGAGCACTTGTTGCTGTTGTGGATTGGATATTTTGATTTTTGAAAAAAGACACAGATGGTTCCTTTGATTTGGCCATTGTTCTTATCACCCTGAAATTATTTATTTGTTTAAGTCAACAAGATTTAATTCATCTTGTTTTAAGTCAGTTTATGATTTGCTTTCCTAACATATTATCAAATGTTTTGTCGATATATTACGTTGCTTCAGATAAAGATATTTAATCATTAATAAATTCTGAATATAATTTTTCTTCATTACAGTAAATAATGCATCTTACCATTTAGATTCTTGTTGATGAAAAATAAACATATCAAATTATTTGCTTACCTAATAACTAGTATAAGTGCAGCTGCACTTAGAACCAAGGCTAAAGCTATGAGACATGCGAAAACCATAATAATAGTGTCTGTGATTGCCTGTTGTGAAACTGGAAAAAAGAAAAGAATTATAGTTCAATACAATTTGGTTCACCAATTGATGTGTAAAATTCTGAATATATTTACTGTTACTTTGCTATTTACTTGATATATTCAATAACATATTCTAATAAACGACAACCATAATTTAAATGTATATAATAAATATGGTCTCATGTTTTACAAGATATACCCAGTATATGTTTTACATGATATACATATATATATATATACATATAAACATACATACATACATACATACATACATACATACATACATACATACATACATACATACATACATACAGATACATTTATTTTTATTTTATTAGCAGCGTGAAAAATGTATTTTCTTAAAAATAGGCTTCAACGGAAAACTGCTCATTGCGCTGTTAATTAAATATCAGTCAGGTCTTATGCATATTTAGTGTGTAACCGACTGAGCCAAATATAAATTCAAAAAACATTCAGAGTGAGAGAATGTAAACTCTAATAATAGAAATAAATTAAATATATTCACTTTGTTTACACAAAAGTCGTTGGTAGCCATTTTTACAACCCCCCGTACAATTTGCAGAAATAAAATAACATGTTTCAGTCTTACAATGACCACACGTAGAATTACAGTCAATTTAGTATTTTCCAGACCTGCACTCTGAAAACAATAAGGCTTATTTCAAGTATTCCCCTCCCTTCATTTCTATGAAATATTGGTTTAAAGTATTTGTAAAATTGGTAATGCTTGAATGGAAATCTTATTTTCTTTTAATTTTATTAATATTGTATGTTTTATGTTTTTGTCATTTATTTGAACGTTGTTTGCAGATTCGCATTTCTCCCTACTCAGTATAAAAATTAAATATTATAAAGTTACTTACTGATATTGCATCCATTTCCTGTGTATCCTGCTGTACAACCTCCTACACAGTTTCCAGAGAATCTATCACAAGGTTTGTTTCTGCAGTTTCCACATGTAAATTTACAGTTTTTACCATACCTTCCTGGTGTGCATTCTACAGTTAATAAAAATCAACGGAGTAAAAGATAATATAATTAATAGTAGCTTAATGATACACCATTACATTTTAACTCGAACTGGTTAAAGGTTTCAATAATACAGTAGACTAATGGTATCTCGAGGCAGTCGACTTTCCTTTGACTCTTAGTAATACTGCTATGCATGAATTAAGAGAAGCTACCGCATAATGACAAAGCGCATTATAGCCTCAACGCATAAAATATATCCACTGATTATAACAGCTGTGACCTGAGATGCGACAATCCCTTGGAAAAAGCTAATTTTTGAAATATATAGAAACTAGAACTGAAATTATATACATTAAAGTCAAAAACAGACTGACAAACTCATATTTTTGAATATCTATTCTGAGAGAATACTTGCTAATGTGCAAACACTAATGCATATGTTATTATGCATTATACGTCTGAATGAATATATACATGTATAAATCATGTACCCACACACACACACACACACACACACACACACACACACACACACACACATATGTGTATGTCTGATTGCTTTATATCCATATCAGTTGTGACATTTATGAAAGTAATGAAAATCTAAATACTGTTTCTTAGTCGTGTGGCATATACATTTAGTTCCGAGATTAGATGAATTAATTAAAGCCGTCGATGCAACCACTAATGCACGTCCCAGAAATATGGTCGCATGTTTTGTTTTCACAGTTGTCACAGGATAAATTACAGTTCAAACCATGTGTTCCAGAACCACATTCTAAGAAACAGATAAAGATATACCATTATGAAATATTTCATTCATAAATTACTAATGAAAATGAATTTTTCAGTTCAGTTATATATAAAGTCTACCATAATCATCAAAAACAAAAATATACAGGCATATAGACTGAAAACGGAAGTAAAAGTTACATACAGTGATTCTTAGAAGCAAAAAATAAATATGGTCATTTCAAAAATAAGTAATAAGATAGAAGCCAAGAATATAAAATAAATAAATAAATAAAATAATAAGATAAAATGAAAACAAAATTGTAGCACCTTCCTTGCATAAAAGTTCTTGGTATCCATCTTTACAACCTCCTGTACAATTTCCAGAAATAAAATCACACGTTTCTGTTTTACACTGACCACACGTAGAAATACAAAACACACACACGCACAGACAGACAGACACACACACTTATATATAATGTATTTTTACATATATATTCATACTCATATATAGTTCTTAATCTATAATTATTTTTTTTTAACGCAACAGAAACTAACAACTAAACAAACAAATTAAACGTTAATACGTAGATATACAGATAGATAGATAGATAGATAGGTACAACGCACACGCATACAAACACACGCAAACAGTGAATACGGAAGTAAAATTAAAATACAGTGATTCTTAAATATTTCATAGGAAACAATGGTTGAACAAGGTAAAAATAAAAAAGTAAAAATAAAAATGAAATGTAAAAAATGATAATAATAATAACTAACGCCAAAACAATAAATAGATGAAGAAACTAAAAAAAAAAAAAATATATAATGAAACATTAAATTAAGAAAGAAATATAAATAAATAAAATTAATGAAATAAGTAATTTCTTTACTTTAAAAATCTCGATATCCAGTTTTTCAGCCATTTTTACATTGTCCTTGTATTGTTTTTACATTCACCACAAAAAAGAAACAGTAGAAAAGATCCGTTTCTTATCTAATTTGACATCTATAACACATTGCACTGTAGCGTAGACCAATCTTTTTATCAGTAAAAACTAAATATAGTCATCTGTAAGAACAGAACAGGAAATAAAGATAAGAAATTGATATAAATATAATAGAAGACAAAAACAAGAAAAAAGAAAAATAAAAGTAAATAGATCAAAAACATTTATAAATAAATAAAATTAAAAGATAAAATTAAAACAGAAACAAATCTAAAAATATACAACCTTCCTTGCATAAAAGTCCTTGGTAACCGTCTTTACAGCCTCCTGTACAATTTCCAGAAATAAAATCACACGTTTCTGTTTTACACTGACCACACGTAGAATTACAATCAAATCCGTATTTTCCAGATCTGCATTCTGAAAACATACAAAGTGCTAATTTACATATCAGTTTCAGTTGTGTTTATAATATTTGTAGTGATAATATCGCATTGTTATATGTGTTACAAAACACACACACCTATATATAATGTATTTTTACATATATATTCATACTCATATGTAGTTCTTAATCTTTAATTATTTTTTTTTAACGCAACAGAAACTAACGACTAAACAAACAAATTAAACGTTAATACGTAGATATACAGATAGATAGATAGATAGGTACAACTAGATCGACAGACAGACAGATAGATAGATAAAGAGATAAAAATAGATAGATAGACAGCTTGATAGACAGATAGAGATAAACAAAACCAAAAGTAAAACAAACAAAACAATGTCCTCGTCTCCAGTGAAATGTTTAATTACAATAACCAAAAATCCCAACAAATATTTCAGTGTTACACGAATACGTATAATACATATCCCTTCCTTGTAAAGTACATTCTACAGAAATTGAAAGTTACAATAAAAAGTTACTTACCGTTTTTGCACTGATTTCCCATGTAGCCTGCTGTACAACCTTCAGTACAGTTTCCAGAGAATCTATCACAAGATTTGTTTATACAGTTTCCACATTTAGATCTACAGTTTTTACCATACGTTCCTGGACTGCATTCTGAAGTGATTATAGTAATAATAATAATAATAATAATAATAATAATAATAATAATAATAATAATAATTATTATTATTATTATGATTATTATTATTTAAGTAAAACATGAGTATTTAAATATTTATTTTTAAAGGAGAAATAAGCAAACAAAGAAGCAAAAGGATAAACAGGTAGACAGACAGACATGCAATTATATATATATATATATATATAGATAGATAGATAGATAGATAGATAGATAGATAGATAGATAGATAGACAGACAGACAGAAATATATAGATATATAGATAGACAGATAAATATATAAATAATTATGTTGTAAATAAATGAATAGATAAACTAAAAAAAAAAAAAACAGAAATAAGAGTTTCTCGTCTCTAGTGAAATGGTTAATAAAAATAACTGAAAATCCCAATACATATTTTGGTGTTACATGAATACGTATAATACATATTCCTTCTTTGTAAAGTGAAAATATAAATAAGCCTGTATAGCTTGCTGTACAGCCTCCTGTATTACTGTACTACTACATTCTACTACTACTACTACTACTACTACTACTACTACTACTACTACTGTTAATAATTATAATAATAATAATAATAATTATAATAATAATAATAATAATAATAATAATAAAACAGTGATAGTAATACTAACAGCAATAGTGATACGAACAATATTGTTATTGTTATTATTATTATTATTTACGAAAAAATAAGAGTAAAGTATTTCAGAACTAAATATTACCGCAGTTATGTTCATCTACAGATTTTACCATACGTTCCTGGACTGCATTCTGTAGTTATTATAGTATATACACATAACAACACATATACATATCAATACATACATACACAACCACATACATACAAACGCACACATACATACATATATATATATATATATATATATATATATATATATATATATATATATATAGATAGATAGATAGACAGACAGATACACATATATACATACATAAAAATGTGATAGAATTTATGTTTAATTTAAGTGAAAATGAAAGAAGAAGTACTTCACATACTGAAGATCAGTCTTCATATGACGTTCATATTAATTTGAACCTAAACAACTTGAACATACACTCAATATTTAATTGTATCTTAGAAAAAAATAAAGAATGTAAAGATATTTTTCCTTCGAGCTTGATTATAAGAAATGTGTTTTTGTTACATAATAATAAAAAGGGTTTTAAACATATTTTTAAATACGGCTGATGACTTTATGAGTTGACTGTTTTTATTAAAATGAATCGTTTCTTTAAATATTTAACTGTTCTTAGAATAGTTCCAAGAATGACAATTTTACCTTGTGTACAGTCTGGTCCAGTCCATCCTGCCGTACATCCTGCAGTGTGACACGTTCCTGTCTTTACGTCACAAGGTGAGTGTGTGTTAACACAGTGACGTTTTTCACACAACTTGTCACAGTTAGAACCATACTTGACGTTCAGTTCACACGCTAATATAATATAATATAATATAATATAATATAATATAATATAATATAATATAATATAATAAATTAATAAAAACATTGTTTCTTTAAATATTTAATTGTTCTTAGAATAGTTCCAACAATGGCAATTTTACCTTGTGTACAGTCTGGTCCAGTCCATCCTGCCGTACATCCTGCAGTGTCACACTTTCCTGTCTTTGCGTCACAAGGTGAGTGTGTGTTAACACAGTGACGTTTTTCACACAACTTGTCACAGTTAGAACCATACTTGACGTTCAGCTCACACGCTAATATAATATAATATAATATAATATAATATAATATAATATAATAAATTAATAAAAACAAAATAAAAAATTCTATAACATTACATAATATCATATTTATATGTTTATATGTTAAAATATACTGAATTTACACTAGGTTTTAAATGACGTTTATATATATATATATATATATATATATATATATATATATATATATATATATATATATATACATACATACACATTAAATATAATGAATATATTGGTATTTATATATATTAAAACAAATAAAGAATATATACACTACTGAATATTAACCTTTGTATTGTTATTTCGAGTAAAGACATCACATGCAAGCATAACCCTTATCTTTAGAAACTTTTTAAATTAACCCAGATTTCCTTTTTATGGATTTGCAGTAAGAACATAGACTAAAGTGACAGCGTGCCTCGATACACCCATTGTGGTATCTCGTGCACCATTTGCACGTGCTTATCATGAGTGTAATTCAATGCATGCCAATTTTAGCAAAAGAAAAAAAAAAAAAAAAAAGATTTTCCTTCCATCAACACCTTAAATGTTAACACTCAAAGATTTGTTATCAGTAGTCTCTGGAAGAGGTTGAAGACGACTAATTCTATTGAGAGTCACTGCCGTTCTGGAAGATCACGATTAACAGCAGAACTAGAAAACATTTCCTGAAGGTAACGGCGTTTCAGCAGCGTTTTGTGACCAGTCAATTAGGAATCGTCTGTGAGAGCAAGGTTTGCGATGTCGGCGTCCTGTAGACCGACCACAACTACTTGCCTGTCACGTGAGGGCGGCGAGTTCGACCACGTCACGTCTCTGCAGTCATCCTCCAGCAACTGCTCAGACATTAGTTGCAGAACGGTTAGCGATTACTCAACGTAATTTCCTACAACTGGTAACAGCATTCACCAACGTTGTCAAGAATGTGTGAATGCTAATGGTGGTTACACCAGTTATTGACACTTCTATTACTTGTGTTAACATCATTTGTGGAGGTACATGACTTTCTCGATTTGGCTAGTAAACTAGTTTCCAACAGTTTTGTCATTAGTCGTCACAGTTTTAGCATATTAGCGTATTTTTATTTACGCAAATATTTTGACCCTTAACTTGTTTTGAATAGTATAAATTAGAAAGGTAAATAAAATAAGCCTTATTAAGAAAATAAATTGTCATAAATTGCAATAAACAGCGAAATGAATCCTTGTTTGATCAAAAATACTGATTGCAATTTTTGAGCTTGATTAAATAGTAAATGAATTAGTGAGTATAGTTATATTAAAATATGAATGAATGAATGAATGAATGATAATGTAATAGATTATTTTGTACTTATTCATTTTAACAGTCAAGTCGTGATAGATTCTTAAATCAGTTATTCAAAAGCAAATGTTTCTAAAGGAAAAACATTATTGAAGTTATCATTTACAGTATAGTATAGTTGATTTCAGAAAAGCTCATTTGTTTCTTATTTTTAACTTTCCTTATTTATTTTCTTACTGTATGGTAAGTTCAAGTTAGAAAGCTATATAAAAATACATGTACGTCTCTTCATAGGGTTACAGTATAATCAGGATATTTTTATGATTATTTTTGAGTAATAATGTTACTGTCAATGCAAAATAAAAACAGTAGATAATTAAAGAATTGTTTTAATGATGATACGTGTTTAAGTCAGATTTAACACGAAGGACAGTTCTCTTTAACTCACCATAGACTTCAACTTCTACAAAATGCAAGGTTGTACCACTACCACGGCCATTATCTGTTCCTTGATAGACTGTCACGTATCTGGCATCTTCCTTACACGTGAAACTCACGACACGATTTCTGTTTCATATAATCAGTAACAGTACCACACAGATGTCCTGTGTTAGATGAATTCACTGCTGTGTTTGTGTATATCTGTACTCCTCGTCCTCGCCACTTAACTAAACAAAAACGTAACAGTAGAAAGAAATAATTGTCTACAAAATACTTATTTTCAAATTAGCTAAATATTTCAGTTTAATATTTATATAAAATCTTCTAGGTATTTAATATTATATATTCATTGCGGAGTGTATGTATGTGTATTGTATGTATGTATATTTGTATGTATATATTTTGTGTGTGTTATTGTTTATATATATATGTGTGTGTGTGTGTGTGTGTGTGTGTGTTTGTGTGTGTTCATTTACAAATATATTTATAAAACGAGCATATTAATATAAAAATTTTCAATAACTATTTAAAAAATAATACATAAAATAAATAAATAAAAACAAATTAAATAAAAGATAAATAAACATGTTTACTTATATATATCTGTTTTTGTGCTGTATAATTAGGTGATTTTATGTTATTAAAAAAAAGAAAAAAGAAAAAGTTACAGAGGAATAAAGGCAAAGAAACATATTTACTTACAGTCCTCTCTGAAATATATTTTCACTTCTTGAACAAAGTACAGTTTTCCTAGATCCACTTCCCACCACGTGTAAGGTTGGTCTAGCGCTGTGTGTATAAAGTTGTATCCATTCTGTTTAGTTTCTCCGTCCACAGCTAGTGATGCATTGCGTTGTGACATGTACTCGTCTGAGTAGTAAGAACTCTGGTAGGCTCTCTTATGTAGAGCTATATTTTCTGTAAATAAAATAAATGAATGAATAAATAAACAAAATAATTAGTAAGTTAAGAAAATAATTTACAGTCGGAAATTTATGTTAGCTATGAAAATAACAACGTAAAAAAACAATATATAAACTTACTCTTGGAAACGTACAAAGCTGTCTTTTATGATATTTTTATTGTTATTATCGTTGTTGTTATTGTTTTAGATGTTTTTCTTGTTTTTTTTAAATTTTATTTTCATTTATTTTTATTTTATATCTGTCATTAGAAATAATCTGGCTTGATTTGCCTATCATCATTTTTAGATATTTCATTAACACGTTTTTCTGTATTATAATATTTTAGGATTTTAAAATTTCACCCGCAAGTAACGATGATTACTGCTCAAAAATAAATTATTACATCTCGTAAGACTACTCAGAAATGAAAATTCAAAACATAAAAAGAAGGAAAAAGACACAAAGAAATCAGAATATAAAAATAATGCTACCTCATACGCAGTGATTAAATAAATGAATAAATATTATATTCATTTATTTGATTATATAGATACCATCAGAACTATTCAATAACGATTTTATTAATATTAATGGTGACTACGACAGCACGAAGATAAAAAACATGAAAAAAAAAGAAATCATAATACCGATGACAGTAGAGAAGTTCATAATATATATATTCTGAGAGTCTTCAGAATAATCTCTCCATCGACTGAAAACTTGATTTTTGGGGCAAACCAATACAACCAATTATAAAATATTAAGACAGACAGTATTTGACATTTTAAAACCTAGTGACTATCACTGTCATCTGTACGAAACGAACATTTCAGCACGGTGTAAGACCAACAAATTGAAAGTCTGAATGGATTGGCGATACAGACAATGACGAATGACCGAACTTTGGTGAGCAGACGCTCTTAAAATGACAAAATAAATTAAATATATTGCTACTACAACGAAAGCATACTTTTGCAAATGATGTTATATACGGACGCCATGACAGGGAAGTTTGCTGTAGAGAGAAACATGGAAGAAAACACACAAAAACAACAAACACACCCAGCCATCAGTGACAGTTTCTCAGCTCACACTCAAGAGAGAGGTTTACTTGTAACATTATTTGAAAACATATTCCAATTTCATGTCATTTTAATCTTTTTAACCGGCACTCTGTCTAAAACGGTATATCTCGTTGGTCCCAAGTGAGTCCGGATTTGATTGAAATCACTTAAATTTTTGTTGTGAATGTACTTTCATTCTTTCTTTATTTGTTTATATAAACAAATATCTCTGTCTCTTTCTGTGTCTGTCTGTCTGTCTGTCTCTCTCTCTCTCTCTGTATATATATATAAATAAATAAAGACTAAAAGTGCATTCACAATACAAATTTAAGTGCTTGCTTAATTGTTTAATTAAAAAACAATCTTTAAGGTGAACGGCCTATAATTTAGAGATCTCATGTAAAAGAAGTTTTCCGAATTCATCCACACACCAGATGCAAATTTAACAGGTTCCAGGTGAATTATGTCAAGAGTATATATATAGAAAATAGTTTACACCGATAAGTAAAACAGTCGGAGGATTCATCTCACTTGTTACACAGTTAATAACCGTTGATATTAGCCTGTGCTGAAACAACGTTAAAATGCTAACACAAATTGCCATACATTTAATTTAAATTTGTAGTTATATGGCGTTATATTTTATGAAATCTCCGTTAGTCGTTTCAATGCGCAAGGAAATTTAATATGCGTGCAGACATACATACATAAATCCAAACAACACATACATATATACTTTTCATGAAATAAGCAAACAGACACACACACAGATAGAGAATTACATACATACATACACATTACATACATACAGATATATACACAAAGACGCATTTATATATGAGAAGAATAAGTGGAGAAATGTTTTTCTTGTCTATAAGATTTGAAAAGCGACTTACCAAACTTTGCAAAAATCTCGACACGTGTCAAAAAAATAAAATACACAAGAAAAACAAAAAACATCCACACTGTAGCCATGTTGTAAACACTTAGTCACTGTTAGCTAAGGAGTGTTTGCAAACCGGAATTTGTTTTAAAAGTTTAAGTGCGTGACTGTAAATGTCGTTCAAACAGACGTGCTATAATCACGTGATTAACTAAATGCACAATGGGTTGATTGTTTTATGTACAAATAATCGCCATGCGCAGTGGCCATTTTGCACTAATTGCCAGTTCCACTTGACCCAATATCTCTTTTAGGCTTGTTTGGAACGTATGCTCGGTGATGTTATTTCTTGGGGATTCCAGCAAAGAAAGACAGCAGGAAAATCTATTAACATTCTCGAAATTTTCTACAAATTTTCAACACGCTTGAATCACTGACATGAATAAAATATAGTTGGACGTATTAAATTGTTTTTCTCATTTGAAATTCTGTCAAAACATGATTAGTAAAACGAGATCTTGTAAGTAGAATTGTCAAGTATAAATACGTCTTTCAGTAACTTGTTTACAGTGTTTTACAATTAGTGTCGTTGCCGTGAATTGCTGATGTGAAATACTTTATGATAAATTTTGAGTTGTCCTTCGTAACTCGTATCAAGTGTTTTAACATTAATTTCATAATACTTCAATAACAATGACATTGCCAGGTTTTCCTTCGTATAAAGATTAAGTTGTAGATAAAAAACGAATAAATAGAAAACAGTTTTCACCTACAATTTAGACTGTCCCTTCATCCTGGCGTTATATATAATTATATAAATAAAAATTAAAACCAAACAAATAAACAAACAAAGAATATGTAATAAATAAAAAAGCTGAAGTATAGGAATGATAATTTTTATTTGGACTGCAGAAATAGGTATTTTACAAAGATAATACATAAATATATGGTATTCAAAATATAATAAAAGCTTTTCTGTTTGGTTATATACTCTGTACAGACATAATTAAATCATCTAAGCTGTGACAACAGCAGCTTGCTTAAAAATGTTTCATTATCTACACTCGTTTTTTTTTTCCTTTTGCTCAGATTAGCTTAAACTTAATTTCTACAGTCGAATACTAATTAATTAAAACTTAAATAGCCACAGTTTAGCGAAACCAAAGTAAAATATAGCTGTGTAAATATGACACAGAAACTAAAATATGTGTGTAAAAAATACGAACAAAAAAAATTAGTTATATGTATCAGATGTGTGTTAGATACAAAATTCAGATGTGTAAAAACTCAGTCAAACAGTTTGTATGAAGGAAACCAACATAGGTAACAGTGACACGCTGATCTACATATGTACATAAACGATCTGTTTTCATGAATCTAAAATCTATAAATAAGAAAAAATAATGAGATAAAAGTAACAGTAAAGAAACTGTTATTAGGTGTTTTAAAAGTTATTTGAGTAAATATACATTTAGTTACTTTGAACTGTCTAACATATTTTTCAAATTAGCTATTAACTATTGTGAAATAAATGTGTTTAGTTACATTCAGTAAATTTAATTTGCTGAGAAAGCATACAAAAAATCGAACAGAAGCAAAAACAAACCCCACTCATAATAATAATAACAATATAAAAAAATTTAATAATAATAAATAAAATAATAATAATAAAAAAGTAATAATAATAAAAGAGAAAATAATACAAATAAGAAATATTAGTTATATGTAACAGATGTGTGTTAGACACAAAATTCACTGGTGTAAAAACTCAGTCAAACATTCTGTATGAAGGAAACCAACATAGGTAACAGTGACACGCTGATCTACATATGTACATAAACGATCTGTTTTCATGAATCTAAATTCTATAAATAAGAAAAACTAATGAGATAAAAGTAACAATAAAGAAACTGTTATCAACTGTTATCAGCTGTTTTACAACTTATTTTAGTAAATATACATTTAGTTACCTTTAACTGTCTAACATATTTTTCAAATTAGCTATTAACTATTGTGAAACAAATGTGTTTAGTAACATTCAGTAAATTTAATTTGTTGAGAAATCATACAAAAAAGCCAACAGAAGATAAAACAAACCCCACTCATAATAATAATATAACAAAATTTAATAATAATAAATAAAATAATAATAATAAAAGAATAATAATAGTAAAAGAGAAAATAATACAAGTAAGAAAGGTGGAAGTTCTTATATCTAATTCATTTGCTCGTATGGAGATCCTTGATCAACAGTTTCATTTTGCAAAGCATCGTAATCATTTGTCTGTTGTTGGTCATCTTCTGTGTTGTGTTGTGTGTTTTGTCCTGACAATTTCTCCTGTGACGCACGGGCAGCATCGACATCGTCATCAACAGCCTCGTATACTGGAGCACTTGTTGCTGTTGTGGATTGGATATTTTGATTTTTTAAAAAAGACACAGATGGTTCCTTCGATTTGGCGATTGTTCTTATCACCCTGAAATTATTTATTTGTTTAAATCAACAAGATTTAATTCATCGTGTTTTAAGTCAGTTTATGATTTGCTTTCCTAACACATATTATCAAATGTCTGGTCAAATATTTCTTGCAAAAGAGATATTTATGTCTGAATGTAATATGTGTGCATTACACTAAATTATGCTCACTAAAATCTAGATTCTAGATGATGAAAAAAGTTAAACATATTACATTATTTGCTTACCTAATAACTAGAATTAGTGCAGCTGAACTTAGAATCAAGCCTAAAACAGTGAGAGACGAAAAAATCATACTAACAGTGTCTGTGGTCATCTGTTGTGACACTGGAAAAAAAAAAAATAACATTTAATATAGTTGCCTAATTACCTTGTAAAACAAACCCCTACTAAAAACCCACAATGAATAACAGCATTAAATTAACACATACCTACGCATATATTAATTCATTCCCAAATACATATATACGTATATACATTTATTTTAATTTTATTTGCAGCGTGAACATTTTTTTTATCAAGAAAATCTGCTTCAACGGAAAACTGCTCATTGCGCAGTTAAATAAGTATGAATCACGTCAGATGTTACGCATATTTAGTGTCTAACCGACTGAGCCAAATATAAGTTCAAACAACTTTCTGAGTGAGAGAATGTAAACTCTAATAACAGACCTAAATTAAAGAAATTTATTCACGTTGTTTACACAAAAGTCCTTGATAGCCATTTTTACAACCCCGTGTACAATTTCCAGAAATAAAATCACATGTTTCAATTTTACACTGACCACACGTAGAATTACAGTCAATTTAGTATTTTCCAGATCTGCATTCTGAAAATAGTAACATTTATTTACTAATATTTCCCCTCCCCTTCATTTCTATGAACTATTGGTCATGCTCGAATGGAAATCTTATTTTATTTTCATTTTTGTTATTATTCTATGTTTTATTGTTTTTGTCATTTATTTGAACGTTGTTTGCAGATTTCTCCATACTCAGTATAAAAATTAAATATTATAAAGTTACTTACTGATATTGCATCGATTTCCTGTGTATCGTGCTGTACAACCTCCTACACAGTTTCCAGATAATCTATCACAAGGTTTGTTTCTGCAGTTCCCACATGTAAATTTACAGTTTTTACCATACCTTCCTGGTCTGCATTCTACAATTAATAAAAATTAACGGAGTAAAAGATAATATAATTAACAGTAGCTTAATGATACACCATTACATTTTAACTCGAACTGGTTAAAGGTTTCAGTAATACAGTAGACTAATGGTATCTCGAGGCAGTCGCCATTCCTTTGACTCTTAGTAATACTGCTATGCATGAATTAAGAGAAGCTACTGCATAATGACAAAGCGCATTATGGCCTCAATGCCAAAAGTATATCCACTGATTATAACAGCTTGGATCTGAGATGCGACAATCTCTTGGAAAAAGCTAATTTTTGAAATATATAGAAACTAGAACTGAAATTGTATACATTAAAGTCAAAAACAGACTGACAAACTCATATTTTTGAATATCTATTCTGAGAGAATACTTGCTAATGTGCAAACACTAATGCATATGTTATTATGCATTATACGTCTGAATAAATGTATACATGTATGAATCGTGTACCTAAATATATATATATGTGTCTGACTGTTTTATATCCATATCAGTTGGTAACATTTACGTAAGTAATGTAAGTCTAAATATTGTTTTTAGTCGTGTGGTATAAACATTTTATATCAATACAGATGAACTAATTAAAAACTGTTATTTACTTTCCATACACAGGTCTCCAACAAAACCATCGATGCAACCACTAATGCACGTCCCAGAAATATGGTCGCATGTTTTGTTTTCACAGTTGTCACAGGATAAATTACAGTTCAAACCATATGTTCCAGAACCACATTCTAAGAAATATATAAACAGACATTATCATTATGAAATATTTCATTCATAAATTACTAATGAAAATGAACTGTTCAGTTCAGTTATATATAAAGTCTAATATAATCAACAACAGCAAAAATATACAGGCATATAGCCTGAAAAGGGAAGTAAAAGGTGAATACAGTGATTCTTGAATATTTCAAAGGGAACATTTGTTTAACAAAGTGAAAAAAGAAAGAGAAACAAAAAAAAAACAAAAACAAAAAAAAAAACACGAAAAAACGAAAATAAATTGACGTAAAAAACAGCAAATGATAACAACAATTCCAACAAACACCAAAATAATAACTATATCAAGAAACAAGGACAGAAAAATCAACGATTAATTTAAGAAAGAAGTATAAATAAATAAAGTTAATGAAATAAACACACACTTTCTTTGCATTAAAAACCTTCGAGATCCTGCTTTACATTGCATTTATCATAAATAAAAGAACGTATGTTGTTTTTACATTTACCACAAGTAAAATTACAGTTAGATCCAAATTTTTCAGAGTCGCATTCTGAAAACAATGGAAAAGATATGTTTCTTATGTAATTTGAACGTCTATCACATTTTGCGCTTTAGGTTTGGCCAATGTTTTTACCATCAAAAACAAAATATGGTCATTTAAAAAATAAGTAATATGATAGAAACCAAGAATATAAAATAAATAAATAAATAAAATAATAAGATTAAAATGAAAACAAAAACTGAAATCTAAAAATGTACAACCTTCCTTGCATAAAAGTCCTTGGAAGCCGTCTTTACAACCTCCTGTACAATTTCCAGAAATAAAATGACATGTTTCTGTTTTACACTGACCACACGTAGAATTACAGTCTGATCCGTATTTTCCAGATCTGCATTCTGTAAACATGTAAACTGATGTTATATATCAGTTTCGGTGTGTTTATAATAGTAGTAGTGATAATATTGCATTGTTACACACACACGCACACACACACACATGCACACACACACAGATCTGGGCATACATTCAAACGTGAATACATCTATATATATATATATATTTTTTTTACAGATATATTCACATTCATCCATCTTTACAACCTCCTGTACAATTTCCAGAAATAAAATCACATGTTTCTGTTTTACACTGACCACACGTAGAATTACAGTCAAATCCGTATTTTCCAGATCTGCATTCTGAAAACATACAAAGTGCTAACTTACACATCAGTTTCAGTGTGTTTATAATAGCAGTAGTGATAACATTGTTACACACACACACGCACACAGACACGCGCACACACACGCATACATTCAAACGTGAATACATCTATCTATATATATATATATATTTTTTTTTTTACACCTGTATTCACATTCATACATGGTTCTTAATGGGCTTTGGGGTGTTTTTTTTTAAAGTAGCAGAAACTAACATCGAAATAAGCAAATAAAAAGTTTATGTATAGATATCCAGATAGCTAGCTAGCTAGATAGATAGATATATGAGATAGATAAAAATAGAAAGACAGACCGATAGATAGATAAAGAGATAAAAATAGATATATAGATAGTTTGACAGACATATAGAGATAAACAAAACAAAAAGGCAACACAAATAAGAGTTTCCCGTCTCCAGTGAAATGATTAATAACAATAACCGTAAATTCCAATAAATATTTCTGTGTTACACGAATACGCATACTATATATTCCTTCTCTATAAAGTAGAATCTACAGAAATTTAAAGTTAAAATATGAGGTTACTTACTCTTTTTGCACTGATTTCCAGTATATCCTGCTGTACAACCTTCAGTACAGTTTCCAGAGAATCTATCACAAGTTTTGTTTATACAGTTCCCACATCTAGATTTACAGTTTTTACCATACGTTCCTGGACGGCATTCTGTAATAATAATAATAATAATAATAATAATAATAATACACACACATACATACATACATTGATATATCTATATATCTATCTCTCTATATGCACACACACACATATATATATGTATATATGTGCGTCTCTTTGTATATATCTGAAAATATATGTCTGTCTGTGTGTGCATATAGAGAGATAGATATATAGATATGTCAGTGTATGTATGTATGTGTGTATGTATACATATATGTATACAAATATATATATATGTGTGTATATATATTTATATACAGACACATACAAATATTAACAGATACACATACATACATAAAAATATGTTACATTTTATGTTTAATTTAAGTGAAAATGAAAGAACAAGTTGTTCCCACACTGAAAATCAGTTTTCTTAATTCGTTCAAACAGTTTGGACGTATACGGAATATTTAATTGTATCTTCGAAACAAGAAAGAATATAAAGATGTTTCAATTATCTTTGATTATAAGAGACATAGCATCATAATAAAATGGCTTTAAAAACATATTTCTAAATACAACTGATGACTTTATCAATTGACTGATTTATTATTAATACTGTTATTTAATTGTAAGATGACGATTTAATAAGAAGTCAGTAAAATGTATAGTTTCTTTAAATATTTAATAATTCTTAGAAATAGTTCCAACAATGTTAATTTACCTTGTGTGCAGTCTGTTCCAGTCCATCCTGCCGTACATCCTGCAGTGTCACACTTTCCTGTGTGTACGTCACAAGATGAGTTTGTGTTAACACAATGACGTTTTTTACACAACTTGTCACAGTTAGAACCATACTTGACTTTCAGCTCACAAGCTAATAAAATATAATATAATAAAGTAATAAAAACATAATAAATGGGTGATATAACATTACATAATATTATATTTATATGTTTAACTCAGGGAATATTTAGACATAAAAATATTCTGAAATTACACTAGGTTTTAAACGAGTTTTTTTTTTATATATATATTCATTTTATATGTATTAAAACAAATAAAGAATATATACACTACTGAACATTTTTCAAAGTATTTTTGTTTTAGGCCACATGTGGTTAGAATATTAAGCTTTGCGTTGTCATTTCGAGTAAAGATATTACATGCAAGCATAACCCTTATCTTTGGAAACTTTTAAAATTAACCCAGATTTACTTTTTATGGATTTGCAGTAAGAACATACACTAAACTGACAGCGTGCCTCGATACACCCAATGTGGTATCTCGTGCACCATTTGCACGTGCTTATCATGAGTGTCATTCAATGCATGCCAATTTTAGCAACAACAACAAAAAAGATTTTCCTTTCATCAACACCTTAAATGTGAACACACAAAGATCTGTTATCGATAGTCTCTGGAAGAGGTTCAAGACGACTAATTCTACTGAGAGTCACTCGCGTTCTGGAAGATCACGATTAACAACAGCACGAGTAGACGATTTCCTGAAGGTAACGGCGTTGCGACAGCGTTTTGTGACCAGTCAATTAGGAATCGTCTGCGAGAGCAAGGTTTGCGATGTCGGCGTCCTGTAGACCGACCACAACTACTTGCCTGTCACGTGAGGGCGGCGAGTTCGATCACGTCACGTCTCTGCAGTCATCCTCCAGCAACTGCTCAGACGTTAGTTGCAGAACGGTAAGCGATTACTCAACGTTATTTCCTACGACTGGTAACAGCATTCAACAACGTTGTCAAGAATGTGTGAATGCTAATGGTGGTTACAGCAGTTACTGACACTTCTATTACTTGTCCTAACATCGTTTGTGGAGGTAGATGCCTTTCTCGATTTGGCTAGTAAACTAGTTTCTAATAATTGTGTGATTAGTCGTCACACTTTTAGCATATTAGCTTATTTATATTTACGCAAATATTTTGACCCTTAACTTGCATTGAATAGTATCAATTAGAAACGTAAATAAATTAAGCCTTAGTAAGAAAATAAATTGTCAGCGAAATGCATCCTTGTTTGATCAAAAATCTGAAAACAGTTTTTGAGCTTGATTAAATAGTAAATGAATTAGTGAATATAGTTATATTAAAATATTTTACCAGACTATTTATAAGATTTCCAAATAAATAAATAAATAAATAAATAGAATAGAATAGAATAGAATACTTAAAAATATCGAATACAGTTTCTATGTTTAGTGTTCACTGTATTTGATAAGGCTTGGTGCGAGCCAACACCGGACCGAGACTTGATTGATGAAAAGTCTAGAACCTGTATAATCCTCAATTACACATTAATATTGTTAACTGCTACATTATGAATATTTGGTATGTATATGTATATGTATGTATGTATGTATGGATTTAAGTATGTATATACGTAAGGAAGCACGCACGCAAACACACACACATATATATATTTATTTATATATGCACATGTACGTATATATAAGTGTTTGTTATTGTGTGTGTTTGTGTGTATGTAACACAGATTAATGAAATACATGTATGAATTAAAGAATGAATGAATGATAATGTAATTCATTTTAACAGTGATAGCTTCTTAAACCAGTTGTTCAAAAGCAAATGTTTCTAAAGGAAAAAATTATTATAATGATCATTTTAAGTAGAGTATATTTGATTTTAGAAAAGCTCATTTGTTTCTTATTTTTAACTTTCCTTATTTTTTTGTTTATTGGATGTTAGAAAGCTATATAAAAATACATAAAACGTCTCTTCATAGGGTTACAGTATAATGATGATATTTTTATGACTATTTTTCAGAAATAATGTCATTGTCAATGCAAAATATAAACAATAAATAATTCAAATATACAGAATTGTTTTGATGATGATACGTGATTAAGACAGATATAACACGAAGGACAGTTCTCTTTAACTCACAATAGACTTCAACTTCTACAATGTTCAATGTTGTACCAGTGTAATAGCCATTATATATTCCTTGATACACAGTCACGTATCTGGCATCTTCATTACACGTGAGACTCACGACATCAGGAATATCAGATCCATATCGTCTACCAGTAACAGTACCACACAGATGTCCTGTGTTAGATGAATTCACTGCTGTGTTTGTGTAGATCTGTACTCCTCGTCTTCGCCTCTCATCTAAACAAAAACGTAACAGTAAAAAGAAATAATTGTCTACAAAATACTTTTTTCAAATTAGCTAAATATTTCAGTTTAATATTTATATAAAATCTTCTAGGTATTTAATATTATATATTCATTGCGGAGTGTATGCATGTGTATTGTATGTATGTATATTTGTATGTATATATTTTGTGTGTGTTATTGTTTATATATATGTGTGTGTGTGTGTGGGGGTGTCATTTGTGTGTTCATGTACAAATATATTTATAAAACGTGCATATTTATATAAAGATTTTCAATAACTAAAATTTAAATATTTAAAAAATAAAACATAAAATAAACAAACAAATAAATAAATAAATAAATAAATAAATAAATAAATAAATAAATAAATAAATAAATAAATAAATACATAAATAAATAAAAACAAAATAAAATAAAAGATAAATAAACATTTTTACTTACATCCTGCTCTGAAATATATTTTCACTTCATGAACAAAGTACAGTTTTCCTAGATCCACTTCCCACCACGTGAAAGGTTGATCTAGCCCTGTGTGTATAAAGTTGTATCCATTCTGTTTAGTTTCTCCGTCCACAGCTAGTGATGCACTGCGTTGTGACATGTAGTAGTCTGAGTAGTAAGAACTCTGGTAGGCTGACTTATGTAGAGCTACATTTTCTGTAAATAAAATAAATGAATGAATAAATAAAGAAATTAATTAGTAATATAATTTACAGTCGGAAATTTATGTTAAGTATGAAAATAACAACGTAGAAAAACAATATATAAACTTACTCTAGAAAACGCACAAAGCTGTCTTTTATGATATTTTTATTTATATGCTGATTGTTGTTATTTATTTGTTTCATTATATCTTTGGTTGATTGTTTATTCATTTATTTATTATTGTTATTGTTATTATCGTTGTTGTTGGTTTTGATGTTTTTTGATGTTTTATTTTATTTTATTTTCATTTCTTTTTATTTTATATCTGTCGTTAAAAATAATCTGGCTTGATTTGCCTATCTTCATTTTTAGATATTTGATTAACAATTTTTCTGTATTATAATATTTTAGGCTTTTAAAATTTCAGTCGCAAAAAACGATGATTATTGGTCTCAAAATAAATTATTTCATCTCGTAAGACTACTCAGAAATGAAAATTCAAAACATAAAAAGAAGGAAAAAGACACAAAGAAATCAGAATATAAAATTAATGCTACCTCATACGCAGTGATTAAATAAATGAACAAATATTATATTCATTTATTTAATTATATAGATACCATCAAAACTACTGTTTTCATATATATATATGAAAATAGGCCTGATTAATCCGAGGAATGAAAGCTATGCATAGCATAATAGATGAGAGTCTTCAGAATAATCTCTCCATCGACTGTTTACTTGTTTTTTTTGACAAACCAATACAACCAATTATAAAATATTAAAACAGACAGTATTTGACATTTTAAAACCTAGTGACTATCACTGGCATCTGTACGAAACGAACATTTCAGCATGGTGTAAGACCAACAAATTGAAAGTCTGAATGGATTGACGATACAGACAATGACGAATGACCGAACTTTGGTAAACAGACGCTCTTAAAATGAAAAAATAAATTAAATATATTGCCACTACTACGAATGCATACTTTTGCAAACGATGCTAAATATGAAGGTCATGACAGGGAAGATTGCTTTAGAGAGAAACATGGAAGAAAACACACAAAAACAACAAACGCAGTCATCAGTGACAGTTTCTCAGCTGACACTCGACAGACCTTTACTTGTAACATTCTTTAAAAACATATTCCAATTTCATGTCATTTTAATCTTTATTAACCGGACTCTGTCTAAAACGGTATATCTCGTTGGTCCCAAGTGAATCCGGATTTGACAGAGTTGACTTAAATTTTTGTAGTGAATGTACTTTCGTTCTTTCTTTATTTGTTTATATAAACAAATCTCCCTCTCTCTCTCTCTCTCTCTCTCTCTCTCTCTCTCTCTCTCTCTCTCTCTCTCTCTCTCTCTCTCTCTCTCTCTCTCAATACAAATTTAAGTGCTTACTTGTTTAATTAAAAGACAATCTTTAAGGTGAACGGCCTATAATTTAGAGATCTCATTTAGAATACGTTTTCCGAATTCATCCACACGCAAGATGCAAATTTAACAGGTTCCAGGTGACTTATGTCAAGAGTCTATACATAGAAAATATTTTACACCGATAAGAAAACAGTCGCAGGATTCATCTCTCTTGTTACACAGTTAATAACCGTTAATATTAGCCTGTGCTGAAACAACGTTAAAATGCGAACACAAATTGCTATACATTTACCGTATATACTTGTGTATAAGTCGAATTTTTGGGAGACTATATTAAGGTAATATTTTGGGGGTCGACTTATACATAGGTAATGCTTTTGTAGCTGTTGCTGAAGAGTCGCCATTTTGACTATTTTTTGCTACGGGATGCATCTAAAATAATCGCGGTCTTTCAGCTTTTCAAAAATATAATTTTATCGTATAAAAAATTTTGAAAAATTAAATAACAAAACCAAATATGAATGTAAAACATGATATTCTTCCGTTTAATGACATAAAAATACATTTTAAAGCGAGAAACTCGTCAGTACGGCGTTATGCCTTACGGCGTCTTGCAATGATCTAGGAATGCAGACTTCTCTGCCAAATTGCACTAAATATCGGTCCTAATTTCATAAACAAAAGTCACTTGTGTAATTGTAAAGAATTTGGTGAAATAATATTGCATCATATACAATTCATGGCACTGTCACACTGGTCTAAAAATAGTGACGGTGCCTGGAATCTACAGTCGACTTATACACAAGTAATACCTAAAATGACGCAATTTTTGGTCTTAAAATACACATCGACTTATACATAAGGTCGCCTTGTACACAAGTATATACGGTAATTTAAATTTGTAGTTATATGGCGTTATATTTTATGAAATCTCCGTAGCTCATTTCAGTGCGCATGGAATTTTAATATGCGTGCAGACATACATACATAAATTCAAACAACACATACGTATATACTTTTCATGAAATAAGAAAACACACACACACACTCATTCACACAGATAGAGAGTTACATACATACATACATACATACATACATACATACATACATATATACATACATACACATACATACACATTACATACATACAGATATATACACACAGAGACGCATTTATATATGAGAAGAAAAAGTGGAGAAATGTTTTTCTTGTCTATAATATTTGAAACCGACTTACCAAACTTTGCAAAAATCTCGACACGTGTCAAAAAAATAAAACACATAAGAAAAA
>CM022670.1:21736678-21739178 GCA_012295275.1 Chrysomallon squamiferum
GTGTATGAGAATTAAAATAAAATGACACAAACAGGTCATGTCGACCTTTGTATACATTAATACGTACAAATAAAGGTGAAAGAAGAAAATATCATAAACTCTATATTACGTGAATAAAATAAATCCTGAATAGGTCAGGTTATGTAGTTGCAAGGCACACCTTAAATTTAAGCTTCTGTTAAATAAATATTACATTATTATTAAACAGGAATATGTTGTTGAGCCATTAAAAGGAAAAGCGAGCCACGTAAATTAATAATACTTTATTCGCTTTGTAAAATCAGCTACTGTGTTGTTAACAGTGACGAACAGGTTTCAGCAGGTTTCACTCAGCCGGATTCACACATATACTGAATTAGGTAAGTGAGTGATTAAACTTCCTTTTAGGACATATGCGCCGCGCGCTAACAGAAGCTCTCTCTCTCTCTCTCTCTCTCACACACACACACACACAGACAAAACAATTTTTCTTTCTTTATATACATACTTTCATATACACACTCATACTATACCATGCACTACATATATATATATATATATATATATATAAATTACTCGAACGATTGTTTCGTTTGTGTTAGGTTTGCGTTGAATCATCTTTACTTAACCCATTTTTCGTTCGCTCTAATTTTATACTGAATGATATTCTTTTCCGTTCAGTATTACTATACTGTTACTCGAACAATACTTATCAGTGGCGCCAATTAACATTTTATGATGCACTGTCAGTTTCTTATATTTCGCGCAATTCAGAAATTAGTAACTATTCCTTTCAGTTTATCAAAGACACATTAACAAATGCTAACTCTTCATTTTTTATCTATGTGTCTCAATTACTTGAACTATGTATCCGTATTAATTAATTTATTTTAGTCATAATCGTTATATATATATATATATATATATATTTATATATATATTTTATTACTAATATATAAAAATCAAAAATGTCATTATTTAAAAAACCACCAAAAAAACTACAAAAAATTTGCACAAACTAATAATTGGTTTCAGAGAATTTCAGTTTGTGAACCTTTGTATTGCTGCCTCTACTACTACTACTACTACTACTACTACTACTACTACTACTACTATTACTACTACTACTACTACTACTACTACAGCCTATTAAGTTTTGTTTTTGTTCAATAAGTAATTATATTCAGAGTGAAAGAAATCCTACAGTGAACGTAAAGTTCTGGTTTCTGCTCTGTTTGTAAGTAATGCTACAAATGGTTCGTGCCCATTAGTCACACGTGCCGATAGTTAGACACCCAGTAGTGAGTCACACAGTGAGAGCGGCAGTCAGATGAAACACTGGGCTAAACATACCAATGTTTAACTTGACTAACCCAGAGCAGAGCAGTTTTATGGGCTATTTAGTAAGTTACTAATGTTTACGTTTTCATATTGTTTACGTTTGTTATCACTTCTCAACTTCCTTGTTAAAGAACTTTATTAGTTATTCACTGGAACTAAATAAATAAACAAGACAAAAAGAAATATTCATTTCAATTGCTGAAATACCTGGTCACAGCGTCTTACAGTTTTCTCGTTTCAATCTCTGTACGTGTGTGTATAATGTTTGAGCGGGTGTGTCTGTAGATATATATGCGTGTCTTTATCCACACATATATTTTGTTTTTTGTGTGTGTCTGTATGTGTGTATGTGTGTGTGTGTGCTTATAAGATGAACACAAACAAACAGAGGTAGCATAAAATAGCTAAGTATTAATTATATAACTAAATTTAAACTGAGATATGTCTAGATTTAAAGTACCAAAGTCTTGTATGTTATTCACATAAATATATTTTTAGCTTTAATGCATGTACCAGGTCGTTAAAGATTGAACAATATTGTATAAACTGATAATGAATTTTTACTTACAGAGCAGACAACTATAGACACTACAATTAGTGTTCTGTCATCTATAGACGCACAACTTTAGACAAATGATTACGATGCTTTGCAAGTTCAAACAGTTTGTCAATGATCTTCATATGAAAAATAAACGTTAGAAATATTTAAAATATCTTGCAGATACTTTTGTCCACACAGAACAATCTATATTATTTTAATAAAATTTTATTATTATTATTATTATTATTATTCATTATTATTATAAGGAGTTAGTTAAAATCTCGCATATTGTTAAACTTAATACTTACGATTAAGAATGAAATATTTATGTATGTTCGTATCTGTTTTTTATCTATGACATCTTTTCCTGTCTTGTTTATCGTTCGACATATCTTGTTTAGATTTCTTTAGACTGAGGTTTTCACAGTATTTACGTATGATTTTGACCATAACATATAATAGATTTGTAGTGCATTCTTCCCAAATAATGTAGAGACGTACAAATACAGATATATACACATATACAAGGCTGTTACTGATTATTCATTGACATTTTCTACAAAGTCTGGCTAGACTGTATATAACACAGTTATGAATATAACAATTAGAAAAAAAAAACCAAATCATTTCTCTTTCAGC
>CM022670.1:21741678-21803951 GCA_012295275.1 Chrysomallon squamiferum
ATAATATAATTTTTTAAATAATAAAGATAATGATGATGACATCAACTATTAACATATACATGAATTATAACAATACACTCTTACATTATATGTCTGTTTGTGATTAAATAAATAAATAAATATATTGAATTTATTGAATTCGTTTTATCTATCGATCTATGAATATGATTTTTCGCAGGGAACAGTAGAAATAAAGAAAACAATTATACGTACTTCTCTGTGTCCGTACTGTGTTTTAGATTCCAAAGACAATCAGATCTAAAATAAAGTAAACCAAATTTAATTAGTTTGTGTACCGTATAGGTCTGTCAAAGAGCTCACCATTGAGTCATCAGTATAACAGCAGGCTTTTTACCCAGTATTATATTATATTATTATTAGCGTGTGAGCTGAACGTCAAGTATGGTTCTAACTGTGACAAGTTGTGTGAAAAACGTCACTGTGTTAACACAAACTCATCTTGTGACGTACAGACAGGAAAGTGTGACACTGCAGGATGTACGGCAGGATGGAATGGAACAGACTGTAGACAAGGTTTATAACATGAGTGTTGACTTCGAAATCATTAAAAGCAGAGTTAACAATACAAAATGTATAAACAGTCTGGAAGACTTGAAGATATTAAATATTTTAACTATTTAATAATAGTTTAAATTATTACAGAGAATAATAATTTATTAACGTAAATAAATAGATAGATAAATAAATAAATAAATAAATGCATTCAGCAAGAATATATTAACAGCTACTTATTGTCTGTATGAATCATTCATTGATAATTACTATTTATCTCTCTCTCTCTCTCTCTCTCTCTCTCTCTCTCTCTCTCTCTCTCTCTCTCTCTCTCTCTCTCTCTCTCTCTCTCTCTCTCTCTCTCTCTCTCTCTCTCTCTCTCTCTCTCTCTCTCTCTCTCTCTCTCTCTCTCTCTCTCTGTTTCTGAGAAACAGGCCTGGAACATAATTATTCTTAATATTAAAATCAACTGTATTGTTGTTTAACAACTGATCATTAGTTCATTGACTTTTCTGTTATTATAATAACTGCAGAATGCAGTCCAGGAACATATGGTAAAAACTGTAAATCTAGATGCGGGAACTGTAGAAACAAGCGATGTGACAGATTCTCTGGAAATTGTACAGGAGGTTGTAATGAAGGTTACGAGGGAATCTTGTGCAAGCAAGGTCAGTCGTACTCTCTATTTTACATATCCTTAATTCAGTAAAAATAAATGGATATATTGTTATAGGACTATAATAATAATAATTGTAATACTACTACTACTTCTACTACTGCTACTACTATTACTACTACTACTACTAATAATAATAATAATTAAAACAAAAAAATAAAGAACTAAAGAAACGTATAAGAAAAATAATATCCAAAATACCTAAACAGATATACGTCTACCATTCAAGAATTAAAAGCTTGCGTATTTTCACCTAATTACAAATTCTAATCTAATTTAATATTTTCAGAATGTAGATCTGGAAAATTCGGATTGGACTGTGAAACTACGTGTGGTCAGTGTAAAACAGAAACGTGTGATTTTATTTCTGGAAATTGTACAGGAGGTTGTAAAGACGGATACCAAGGTGACCTCTGTAAGCAACGTGAGTATTTTATTTTTATTTTTTCATTAATCACAGTTTAAAATTGTTTGAATATTGTTTGTTTTAGACTGGTGACCACTACGTGTTTTGCATCGGACACTTAAATTTTCATTTTACTATTTGGAGAATTTCGAACTGTTTTCAGTCATGAACAAATTAATATAGTATGTACTTTTCTTTCTACTTGGAAATCCATTTTTGATTTTAGCTTGTGACAAAGGACGGTATGGTCCAACATGTTCAAGATCATGTACAGAAAGACACTGTAGTGGACTTTCAGAGTGTAATCACATCAGTGGAAAATGTCAAATTGGATGTGAATATGGATGGACAAGACAGGACTGTACAGGTAGAAAAATAATCTCTATTTATTGTGATGTATGTTTACTAATTTGTCATAAAACATTCATTTGTCTGTACATAACGATAATTTATCTTCAGTTCCAGATCAGAAAACCACAGATACTAGTGTCATCATTCTGTCATCTATCACAGCTTTAGCCTTGATTTTCAGTGCAGCTGCCCTCATTATTGTTATTATGTAAGTAAATATATTTAACATTTTCTCTTGTTTTCGATAATATTAAAAGTTTTGAATGGGTGAATATTATTTACTATAAATATGACATTTATATTTTCTTGGTTTTAGGAATAATTGTGTTTATGATTTCCTCAGGAAAGGATGCTGTATCAATATATCGCTGATTGAAGAAATTTAGTCGAGAATATTTATTTATCGATAATCAGTGATCGATCAGACTTAGTGTAGTACTTATTATTAATTCATTATAATTTAAATCAAAACCGAAGATTCTGTCAAAAGAGAAATATCAATTTCAGGGTTTATCAGAGAAGAACCAAAAAGACGGAGCCGTCTGTAACCTTTGAGAAAAATAGAGAAAACCAAACTACAGCAACTACCATGACTCATCCTGTGTACGAAGCTGTTGTTGATGATGCAAATGTTGCTGCCTCTTCCTCACCTCAAGGACCTATCGAACGTAACAGAAGATCTACAGGACACAGACAACACGGCACACAAGATAACCAACAACACACTAATGATTACGATGCTTTGCAAGTTGAAAGTGTTGACCAAGGATCTGCATACGACAAAATAAACATGACATAATTAAAAGAAAGTAACAGTCATCATTTAAAGTATTTTTCGGATATTATTTCTACAAAGAATAATCTATACCATGATAACAAATTCCTTCGTTATAATACTTTCCTTTTTTACTAAAACGAGTTAGATAAAAACAGAAATATTGTGAAGTTCAGTAATTATATTAATAAAGAAAGATGTATTTTTTGTGTGTGATATCTATCGCGGTCTTTTTAGATAAGACATTTGCCTCTCTTACTTTGTTACTCGCACTTATTTTATATCACTTGTTTTAATTCTTTCAGACTAAGAGGTTCCACTCTGTGTAAATATGACTTAAACAGATTCATGTAATATACTTGTACTGGTTTTGTTCAAATAAAATGCTTGTTTTACTTTTTGTTTGAATGTGTTTATATACTTAATAAGATTATAAACGCATCCTTCTAATAACTTCTGACACAAGAGTCACAGTATATATATTTATATACGTACACGACACAAACACACACATACATGTGTGTATGTATGTTTCTGTGTGTGGCTGTCATTGAATCGTGGATGCGTATATTTCTATGTATTTCTGTATGCTAAGAAGATAGAAATTTGAAATAAAGTTTTAATGAACATTTGCTATTTTTTAACGTTATTAAATAAATAAACAAACACACAAACAAAGGAATAAACAAACAACAAACAAACAACAAACAAACAAACAAACAAACAAACAAATAAATAAATACATATTACAGTTGTACTTACCTATTCAAATAATTTTTCATATTTCATAACAGAAAGCGCGCTAACAATAAATAAAGAAAGACAACGACTACAAGAACAAAAAACAACAACAACAACAACAACAAACAAACAACATTTACAAGAAGAATAAGAAGAGCCACTAACTAATGTAGATGTCTCGCTGAATCACTGTGACAGTTATAATTTGCTCGAGAGATATCGTACACTGTTACACAAATACTGATTTAACTCAGAGAAAGATTTATTTTTAGATAACTGTGTATTTTCCTTTATTTAAAGACGAAGTAACGTTATACTCCTTTTTCTGTTAAAGATGATTAAACAGGTACTATCTCTCTCTCTCTCTCTCTCTCTCTCTCTCTCTCTCTCTCTCTCTCTCTCTCTCTCTCTCTCTCTCTCTCTCTCTCTCTCTCTCTCTCTCTCTCTCTCTCTCTCTCTCTCTCTCTCTCACACACATTCACACTCTCTCACTAAAAAGACAGACACACACACACCCAGAACACAAAAACAAACACTTTAAGAAGATAGATAAATTTTCAAAACTTTCAAACTAAAAAAGATAATATAGCCGTTATTTTAATTTTGTGCTAATATATTTGTTTTCACGTGCAAGAATACTTCCGATATTATTATTTTTGCTACTGATATTACAACAAACCAAAACTACCACCACCACCACTACCACTACTCCTCCTCCTCCTCCTACTACTATTACTACTACTATCACTACGTCTCTCTACTACTACTGTTATTGCTATTACTTTTACTACTACTAGTACTTCTGCTTCTACTACCATTATTACTATATTAATATTATTATTATTATTATTATTATTATTATCATTATTATTATTATTATTATTATTATTATTATTATTATTATTATTATAGCTGTGTTTTATTTGATAAAAGTATTTCATAGACTACTGTTTATACAGTGAATGAAGAGTGACACAGTGTATGTCTGCAATGTGACCCAGTTAATCATATGTATATTCAGTTTGCACCGAGGAGAAAAAAGGAACAATACACATAATGTGACAGTAAACGTTGACTAAGCGTCTACGCCTTGAAGAACAACAAGTCTTCCGGGATCACAGTGTCTAGTTTAACACAACATGGCTGCAGTTTACTTGGAGTTTTATGTTTTTCTCTGTTTTATTTTCACGTTTCAAGCTGACATTTCAGCTCAGTTTGGTAAGCCGTTTAAAAATGTATGTATGTATGTATGTATGTATGTATGTATGTATGTATGTATGTATGTATGTATGTATGTATGTATGTATGTATGTATGTATGTATGTATGTATGTATGTATGTATGTATCTATGTGTATATGTGTGTATGTATCTATGTATGTACATAGTGTGTGTGTACTTTCATAGGAATGTACATCCGTATATATTTATAATATATCTATAATATATACTTAACTATGTGTTTGCAACTCTCAATGCCGCCAAAATGATTACTATAACGAAAGAATTTGTTATAGTAATATTTGTGAGCACTGCAAAATTGTGATGTATGTATGATATTTTATATATGTGTGTCCGTATGTCATTGCGTATGTGTGTACGCTGTTGATTAAATATTTATTAAATATTTGTTCATTCTATTTTGATCAGTAAATGTAGCTAAGGGAAAGCCAGCCTACCAGAGTTCTTACCATGGTGGTTTCAAAGCATCTACAGCTGTTAATGGAGTAACAAAACAAAAGGGGTATAACTTTATGCACACAGCAATAGGAAAGCGGTACACATGGTGGGAAGTGGATCTAGGAAAACTGTACTTTGTCCATGAAGTGAAAATATATTTTAGAACTGACTGTAAGTAGAACTATCTTATCTGTTTTCTATTACGTAACTGTTTTTTAATAATAATAATAATAATAATAATAATAATAATAATAATAATAATAATAATATTATTATTATTATTATTATTATTACTCTTATTATCAGTTATCATTATTATTGGTTTTGTTATTGTTTTAGGTGATCATTTGGATATTTCATTTTTCTTGTACATTTATACACATACAGAAAACGCATATGTATGTATATATGTATGTATAGGCCTTTAAGTATGTATATTAGGATTTTGAATATTCTGTCTCATGTCTGTCTGAATAGACTCTGCTCATATACAGTATTCGGGAACGCACTGTATTTATGCATATACATAAAACACATATGTATGTATGTATATGCTTATGCTTATTTATAAACTAGAGCAAAGTATTAAATGTTGTCTGATATGGCATTTAATATGTTAACTGGGTACATAAATCTCATGTACATTTTTATTTATTAAAGTTAAAAAACACAGACGTGGAGTACAAATCTACACAAACACAGCAGTGAATTCATCTAACACAGGACATCTGTGTGGTACTGTTACTGGTAGACGAGATGGATCTGATATTCCTGATGTCGTGAGTTTCACGTGTAAGGAAGATGCCAGATACGTGACAGTTTATCAGGGGACAGATAATGGTGAACAAATTGGTACAGCTTTAGATTTTCTGGAAGTTGAAGTATACGGTGAGTTAAAGTAAACAATTTGCTTTTAAGATTCCTTTTCACAGGAATAACAATACCAATAAGTACCAAGATGATTTACTTAATAATGATGATACTGATGAGTATTATGACGAGGAAGCATTAATAATAATAACAACAATTACAGATAACGGTCAAAATATTAGTACAGCTTTAGATTTTCTGGAAGTTGAAGTATATATATATGGTGAGTTAATATGAACAATATGCATAGACCACCATTCCTTCTCACCTTGGTTTGTAACCAGCCAAACTAATATAATTTGTTTAATAACGACGACGTTGATGATAATAATGATGATGATGATGATAATTTTAATAATAATCATAGTAACATTAACTATTGGCAAACAGTTCGATTATAACAATATTATTCTTACGTTATATGTCTGTTTGGGACTAAATATACATACATATACATATATATATATATACACACACACATACACACACACACACAAACTGTTTTTAGTTCGTATTAAAATAATTTACTGAATTATTTTATCTATCTATCTATCTATCTATCTATCTGTCTGTCTGTCTGTCTGTCTGTCTGTCTATCTGTCTGTCTATCTATCTATGTATCTATCTATGAATACATGAATATAATTTCTCACAGGTAAGAGTATAATGAAAGAAAACTGTTATATGAAGCTCATTATGTATTCGAAAGAGATCAAAAATAAAGTAAAAAATATTGAATTAGTCTGCTAAGGAGCTCGACTTTTAGTCATGGTTTATACATAATTATATTATATTATATCATGTTATATTAGCGTGTGAGCTGAAAGTCAAGTATGGTTCTAATTGTGACAAGTTTTGTAAAAAACGTCACTGTGTTAACACAAACTCATCTTGTGACGTACAGACAGGAAAGTGTGACACTGCAGGATGTACGGCAGGATGGACTGGAATGGACTGTACACAAGGTATAGAAACAGTGTTTACTTCTAAATCATTAGAAGAAGAGTTATGAACAGTCTGGAACGTGTGAAGAAATGAAATATTTTAACTATTTAATAATAGTTTAAATTCTTTACACATAATAAAAAGTATTAACGTAAATAAATAAGTAAATAAATAAATAAATAAATGAAAGCATTCAGCAAGAATAGACTAACCGCTGCTTATATTCTGTATGAATGATTCCTTGATAATTACTATTTCGAGCATGTAGCTCTCTCTCTCTCTCTCTCTCTCTCTCTCTCTCTCTCTCTCTCTCTCTCTCTCTCTCTCTCTCTCTCTCTCTCTCTCTCTCTCTCTCTCTCTCTCTCTCTCTCTCTCTCTCTCTCTCTCTCTCTCTCTCTCTCTCTCTCATTCATATATATGGAATGGACTGTACGGAATGGTAGAATCATTTTTCACCTCGAAATCCTTAGAAACTGAACTATTTCATGGACAAAAACGTTAGTAAAAACAACAACAACCTTATGATAGATACCTTGTAGCAGGCTCTTTTTCTAAGAAGCAGTCCTGAAACATAATTATTCTTAATATTAAAATCAACTGTAATGTTGTTTAACAACTGTTCATTAGTTTATTGATTTTATTCTTATTTTAACAACTGCAGAATGCAGTCCAGGATCATATGGTAAAAACTGTAAATCTAGATGTGGGAACTGTAGAAGCAAGCCATGTGACAGATTTTCTGGAAATTGTACTGGAGGTTGTATTGAAGGATACGAGGGAATCTTGTGCAAACAAAGTCAGTCCAACTCTTTGTTTTACATATCCTAAATTCAGTAAAAATAAATGACGATATTGTTAGAGGACAATACTACTACTACTACTACTACTACTACTACTACTACTACTACTACTACTACTACTACTACTAATAATAATAATAATAATAACAATAAATGAAAAATAAAGAACTAAAGAAACGTATAAGAAAAACAACATCCACAAAATCTAAACAGACATACGTCTACCATTCAAGAATTAAAAGCTTGCGTATTTTCACCTAATTACAAATTCTCATCAAATTTAATGTTTTCAGAATGCAGATCTGGAAAATACGGATTTGATTGTAAGTCTACGTGTGGTCAGTGTAAAACAGAAACATGTCATCTTATTTCTGGAAATTGTACAGGAGGTTGCAAAGACGGATACCAAGGTCACCTCTGTAAGCAACGTGAGTATTTTATTTTTATTTTTTCGTTTTTACATTAATCACAGTTTAAAATTGTTTCAAGATTGTTTGTTTTTTACTGGTTACCTGAACGTCTTTTGGATAGGACAGTTAAATTTTCATACTACTTTTATTGGTACATTTTATCATTTGGAGAATTTCGAACTGTTTTCAGTCATGAACAAAATAATGTAGTATATACTTTTCTTTTTACTTGGAAATCCATTTTTGATTTTAGCTTGTGACAAAGGATGGTATGGTCCAACATGTTCAAGATCATGTACAGAAAGACACTGTAGTGGACTTTCAGAGTGTAATCACATCAGTGGAAAATGTCAAATTGGATGTGAATATGGATGGACAAGAAAGGACTGCACAGGTAGATAAATAATCTATATTTATTTTGATGTATATTTATTTGTCTGTACATATTTGTCATTATTTGTTTGTACATTTGTCTGTACATATTTTGTCTGTACATTTGTACATTCATTTGTCTGTACATAACGATAATTTATCTTCAGTTCCAGATCAGAAAACCACAGAGACTAGTGTCATTATTCTGTCATCTATCACAGCTTTAGCCTTGATTTTCAGTGCAGCTGCCCTCATTCTTGTTGTTATGTAAGTAAATATCTTTTGCATTTTCTCTTATTTTTTATAATATTAAACGTTTTCATTTAAGTGAACATTAATTACTATGAAAATAAGATTTAGATTTTTGTTTTGGTTTTAAGTATAATTGTGTTTATGTTTTCATCAGGAAGGGATGCTATATGAATATATCGCTGATTGAACAAATTTAGTCGAGAATATTTATTTATCAATAATCAATGATCGATCATACTTGGTGTAGTACCTGTTATTAATTAATTATAATTTAAATCAGAACCGATGTTTCTGTCAAAAGAGAAATATCAATTTCAGGGTTTATCGGAGAAGAACCAAACCGACGGAGCTGTCTGTAACCTTTGAGAAAAATAGAGAAAACCAAACTACAGCAACTACCATGGCTCATCCTCTGTACGAAGCTGTTGTTGATGATGCAAACGGTTCTGCCTCTTCCTCACCTCAAGGACCTATCGAACGTAACAGAAGATCTACAGAACACACGCAACACGGCACACAAGATAACCAACAACACACTAATGATTACGATGCTTTGCAAGTTGAAAGTGTTGACCAAGGATCTGCATACGACAAAATAAACATGACATAATTAAAAGAAAGTAACAGTCATCATTTAAAGTATTTTTCGGATATCTTTTCTACAAAGATTACTCTATACCATGATAAGAAATTCCTTCATTATAATACTTTCCTTTTTTTCTAAAACGAGTTAGATAAAAACAGAAATATTTTTTGTGTATGATATCTATCGAGGTCTTTTTAGATAAAATATTTGCCTCTCTTTTGTACATATACTACTTCGTTACTCGCACTTATTTTATATCACTTGTTTTAATTCTTTCAGACTAACTCTGTGTAAATATGACCTAGACAGCTACATGTAATAGCTTCTACTGGTTTTATTCAAATAAAATGCTTGTTTTACTTTTTTTTTTTAATGTGTTTATATACTTAATAAGATTATAAATGCATCCTTCTAATAACTTGTGTCACCAGAGTCACAGTATATATATACGTACACGACACAAACACACACATACAAGTGTGTATGTATGTTTCTGTGTGTGGTTGTCACTGAATCGTGGATGTTTATGTTTCTATGTATTTCTGTATGCTAAGAAGACAAAAATTTGAAAACTTTTAATGAACTTTTGCTATTTTTTAACGTTATTAAATAAATAAATAAATAACAAAGGAATAAAAAAACAACAACACACAAACAAACAAATAAACAGTTGTACTTTCCTATTCAAATAATTTTTCATATTTCAAAATACAAAGCACGCTAACAATATATAAAGAAAGACAATGTCTACAAGAACAACAAACAACAACAAAAATAACAACTAACAAACAACAACAAAAATAACAACTAACAAACAATGGCATTTACAAGAAGCAGAAGAAGAGCTAACTAATTAATGTAAATGTCTAGCTGAATCACTGTGACAGTCATAATTTGCTCGAGAGATATCGTACACTGTTACACAAATACTGATTTAACTCAGAGAAAGATTTATTTTGAGATAACTGTGTATTTTCCTTTATTTAAAGACGAAGTAACAACTGTACTCATTTGAAGTAATACATTTTAAACTTTCAAACAGAAAAGACAGTATAGCTGTTATTTAGTATATTCTTCTTCTTCTTCTTCTTCTTCTTCTTCTTCTTCTTCTTCTTATTATTATTATTATTATTAGTAGTAGTAGTAGTAGTATTTGTTTTCAGTATACGTTTATTTTTTATTTCGTGCCACATCTTTTTAATAAATGCACAAATTGTTGTGGTTGTTGTTGTTATTATTATTATTATTATTATAGCTGTGTTTTATTTGATAAAAGTAATTTATACTGTATATACAGTGAATGAAGAGTGACACAGGGTATGTCTGCAGTGTGACCCAGTTAATCATATGTATATTCAGTTTGCACCGAGGAGAAAGAAGGAACAATACACATAATGTGACAGTAAACGTTGACTAAGCGTCTACGCCTTGAAGAACAACAAGTCTTCCGGGATCACAGTGTCTAGTTTAACACAACATGGCTGCAGTTTACTTCCTTGTTGTCCGTTATTTTTATTTTTTAAATGGATACATAGCCATAACTATTTTAAAAGACCCTTACATCAGACTTGTGTAATATTTTATACTATATGAAAAAGTGTGTGTGTGTTTTTTTATTGGTGAATTAGACCAAATATAAAATAAACACTCATTAGGTGACAAAACGTAATGCCCTGCGGTGAAAAATAAACAACTGTCAATTCAAACAATCTTTATGTCTCTCAGTATACTGATCTCTCCGTCTCTCTCTCTCTCTCTCTCTCTCTCTCTCTCTCTCTCTCTCTCTCTCTCTCTCTCTCTCTCTCTCTCTCTATATCTTTCTTATTCCATCTCTCTCTTTACATACCTATCTCTCCGTATATTTATCTGTTTATATCTGTTTATTTCATATTAGTGTCAAATCTAAACTAAATAATATACACACAAAGAAGAAGAAAATACACACGAAACAATAAACTTGTCAAAATATCATACACAGTGATCTATGACACTCAAGTTTGTATGAGATCCTGATTCCTGAATTCGCTCAGAACTAATTCAACTCAGTGAAATATAGTATTACAATAACTATTAACTTTTGCAACTGAACTTAGAGAAAATGGATTTTTCACATTAAAGATTCTTTTTAAATACATTTTTAATTTGTTCCTTGGAGAGTCGTTGTTGTTGTTGTCGTTGTTGTATGTTAGCTTTTGCAACTGAACTTAGAGGAAACTGATTTTGTCACATTAAAGATTATTTTTTGTTGTCGTTGTTGTGTGTGAATATAAGTTTGTGTGTAACTATGTTCATCTCTCTGTACGTGTGTGCGTTCGTTTGAATCACTGAGTTTGGTAAGTTGATATATATATATATATATATAACACATTTTCTATTAGAATGATAATTGTTGACAGTTACTTTTTTTTTCAATTTTTGCTTTCAAAATTTATGTATATAGTTTTTAACTTTGGTATATAATGAATACAAACATATAGGCATACATGTACGCACTCATACGTAAATACACAACCACACACATATCTAGACAAAAAGGACAAATGCATGAATACATACACATTCACAGATATATGAATATGTATTCATAAACGTAATATATCACTGCAATGCTGTCACTGACATAATGCGGGAGAGTTCCGGAACTGCAGTTATTGATATCCAATAATATGTAAAACATATTAAAGATAGCAACTTGCGATATAGGCCATTAATCTACAATATCCATTTGTTTAATCTTTAAAATATTTTTAATTTATTTATTTATTTATTTATTATTATTATTTTTTTTTTTGGTCCAAAAGATATCTATTTCAACAAGTTTCTTAGAGAACCAGTCTAGTTCTTCTTCTTCTCAGTATCATCCTAATCACATCATTATTAGTAATTACCACTAACATCATCATCACATTGTTACTATTATTATTATTATTATTATTATTATTATTATTATTATTATTATTATTATTATTATTTAAAGAACATTTTTTACTTTGGTAACTTTATCTGATATTTTTAAAGACGGCAACGCCCTTTACCTGTAAACTGTAATCGCCAAAGGCTTGCCCGCCAAACCGCTAAAATGCATCCCATTTAGTTCATATTCCATCCATATTTATGTTTTGTAAACAACGCGGACTTTTGACATTGAAAAGATGGTGTATTTTCTGAAGTATAAATATATCTTCTGCTTATTATGAGTTTTTACGACGTGGAAAATATGTTTTATTCACATCCATCAATGAACTCGACATGCCCTGCCTTGATTCATTTTTCTTCTGAATATGATAAAAAGTAAATTGTGTATTATTATTCTACCTCTGATGAATGGACACCTGCGATTCTCCACAAGAGAGGTACCACTGTTGTTAACTTTGTTCAACACAAATCTCATTATTTATGAGTGTTTGTCTTTGTGTCCTGTATTTGTATATTTATATGAACACACTTATATTTAGCTCTTTTTATCTATTTCTATTCTAATTTAATAATATTATTATTACATATTTATAGATGTTACACTATTATACGCTCCAGCCCTATTATTAGCAGTGTTTTCTGGGACAATGAAACGTAAAAGAAAAATCTGTGTATAGGCTTTTATATCTGAAATAGAGCATTGATATTAGTGTCAGTCATTCTGCTTTTAACGTCTTTAGTGTTGGCGTCTCTGTGGTGGTTACTGAATATTCATGAGTGAGAGGATCGTGTACTGACTGATACAGAGGTATGTATATTTATTTACATTTTTGACGTGAAGCCGGCAACCTGAGTCGTCGTGATACATTAAGATGGATTTTGATACAGAACTACACACATGTTGACATACTTTGCATTGTTAGTGTTATTTATTTTCAAATAAACAGATAAATAAAAAATAAATAAATAAATAAATAAATAAATAAAAATGTGGGAAAATATAAACGTACAAAACAACAAAACTGATTTAACGTGAATATTCCTTATTTTCATATTTTGTGATTCTTCTGTGTATGAGAATTAAAATAAAATGACATAAACACAAGTAATGTTAACCTTTGTATATAGTAATACGTACAAATAAAGGTGAACGACGAACATATCATAAATCCGAAATTACGTGAGAAAAAAAGATAATAATCTTGAGTCTCTGAATAGGTTTTGTTGTGTATTTGCCAAACAGGGATACGTTGTCGAGCCTTTAAAAGGAAAAGCGAGACACATAAATATATACGTACACCACTGTACACTCTATGTATATCCACACAAACACACACACAATTTGTATTATCATATTTTCAATGTGTCATATTTAAAGAACAATAATGTCATAAAATGCAAATTCAGAAATTCCATATATAAATAGATACCGACATAAGTTTTATTTATTTATTTATTTTTTGTTTGTTTGTTTATTATTATTATTATCATTATTACTGCTAGTATCATGCGGTAAGAAGGAACAGTAGACATAATGTTGAACTAAATGTTGAGTAAACGTGTGCGCTTTGAACACGACCCAGGTCTTCCTGGATCACCTTGTCTAGTTTAACACAACATGGCTGCAGTTTGCTTGGAGTTTTATGTTTTTCTCTGGTTTATTTTCACGTTTCAAGTTCACATTTCAGCTCAGTTTGGTAAGACGTTTAAAAATGTACAGACATACATATATGTATGTATGTATATGGATGTATATGTGTGGGTGTTAGTTCGTCCGTATATGCTTATAATTAATCTATTACTAAATACTAAGCTATATATGTATGTATGTATATAATGTTTCTAAAGCAAAAAATATATATATACTTATAAGTCCATAAGGACGAGGGTACGTACATATATATATATATACATACATATTTACATACATACACACACACATATATATATATATATATATATATATATATATATATACACACACATATATATATATATATGAATATATGTACGTCCTTCTGCACTTATATATGTATAATTAGTATAAACATATATTTACATATCTCTCTATATATGTGTATACCTATGCTAGCATGTATTTATGAATGTGTGTTTATGTGTGTGAGATTGTATACGTATATATATATATATGTATGTGTGTGTGTGTGTGTGTCTATACATATATATATATGTATGTAGATAGATAGATAGGTAGATAGATATGAAGTGCCCACTGATGTTGCAGTTATTCAAAACTGTCATTATGACGAAAAATGACGCAATGTTACTACTACAAATATTCTAATCTTTGATTAGAAATAATGAAACGAACCAATTTGTTTTAGTAATATTTGCGGGCACTGAGTAGTATGATGCATCTTTTTTCATATGTATGTACAGATATCGGACCAATTATCCGGACTCCTTGGGGCCTGACTGAGGTTTTCTGGTATCAAGCCATCTAAATACGTAAATAATTATGCATAAACATTTTTAAATAAAAAATATAAAGAAAATTGACGATATACAACTGTGGCGACTCGACATGTAAACAATGCGGCGAGTGAAAGAACGCCACGCGGCTTGAAAGAGTAGTTTCGGTCTGGTGAGGACAACACCTGCGCTCGCGAACTATGAAAATTGCGTCTGGAAAAACATTTCCGGTTTTGTGGTCTTTCTGGATTTCCGGACGCCGGATAATTGGTCCGGTACCTGTTTCTTCATATGTCGTTGTGTATATGTGTACGATATTGATATTCATATCTTTATTAAATATTTGTTAATTCCATTTTGATCAGTAAATGTAGCTAAGAGAAAGCCAGCCTACCAGAGTTCTTACCTTGACAACAGTTACAAAGCATCTACAGCTGTTGATGGAGTAACAAAACAAAATGGGAATAACTTTATGCACACAGCAATAGGACAGTCATACACATAGTGGGAAGTCGATCTAGGAAAACTGTACTTTGTCCATGAAGTGAAAATATATTTTAGAACTGAGAGTAAGTAAACATATTTTGGTGATGTGGATTTCTCTTACATATTATTTTTTTTATGATATACTTGTTTTTCTTCTTCTTCTTCTTCTTGTTCTGAGTGTTGTTGTTGTTGTTGTTGTTATTGTTAATGTTGGGTGGTTGTTCTTGGTTTTTGTTCTAAATTTATAAACATAGATAAAAAAATACCTACATTTCACGAATACATACTTTACTAAATATATAAATACATAAATATATAAATACATACATGTATATATATTCAGGCATAATTGCATGCATACATACATGTATACAAACATACATGCATGCACACATACACACATATATTCATAGTATAATTACAGTAAGTTTAAGGAAGATCACACTATACAGTACGCTGATGCACATTTTATATTTACATTATGTGTCGTGTAGTAAATGCATTATTCGGTAGGACTTGATTGATTCCAGTTATTATATAAATACACAGACACTAAATGGAATATTTTCTAGAGAGAATGGACACTGTATTTATACAGGAATGTTGACAACAGATGATTTCGATTTTTAATTTGTCGTTTTGTTGTTGTTTTTTTTTCAAAGAGATTTCTTAGATTCTTAAACTAGATTTCAACACTACCTGATGCTGGTCATTAAAACGCGATATAAAAAGTTTATTTATTTATTTAATTATTTTTTAGAACATTGCAGTTTTATTTCAGATTATTAACTTTATATACTAGGATACATAAAACTCTATATTTTATATACTAATTTTATGTATTAAAGTCAAAAAACGAAGACGAGGAGTACAAATCTACACAAACACAGCAGTGAATTCATCTAACACAGGACATCTGTGTGGTACTGTTACTGGTAAACAAGATGGATCTGATATTCCTGGTGTCGTGAATTTCACGTGTAATGTTAATGCCAGATACGTGACTGTCTACCAAAACAATGATAATGGCGCTAGTACAGCTTTAGATTTTCTAGAAGTTGAAGTATATGGTGAGTTAAAGTGAGCAATTTAATTAAACTATAATTATTTTAAAATTCGTTTTTTTCCGGAATAAAAACACCACAAGCAACCAGGTGATTTATTAATATTGATGATATTGATGATTATGATGACGAATAATAATTAATAATAAGAACAACAACAGTAATAACAAATAGTTGTTGGTTCACAGTGTTTTAAAAGATTGTTGTAGAATATCATAATATAGTGAATGTAACATTGACAACAGAGTACTAAAAATAAACGAATATTATATGTGTGAGGAGGTATTTACATTACATTACATTATGTTGTACTAGCGTGTGAGCTGAACGTCAAGTATGGTTCTAACTGTGAGAAGTTGTGTAAAAAACGTCATTGTGTTAACACACACTCATCTTGTGACGTACAGACAGGGAAGTGTGACATTGCAGGATGTAAGGCAGGATGGTATGGAACAGACTGCAGACGAGGTACAGAATCAGTGTTTACTTTGAAATACATAGAAACAGAATTATAAATACAACCTTTAAAAACAGTGTGAAACCACTGAAGAAATAAAGTATTTTATTTAAGTAATAATAATCTAAATTCTTACAAACCACAAGTGTATGAATGTTATGAAAATCTGTTCTGGAAAGATATATTAACAATTTATCATTCACTCTCTGAGAAGCAGGCAGAAAACATAATTATTCTTAATATTAAAATCAACTGTAATATGGTTAAACGACTGTTCATTACTTTATCTATTTTAGATATCCTTAATTCAGTAAAAATAAATTCAGATATTGTTATAAGACTACAATAATAATAATAATAATAATAATAATAATAATAATAATAATAATAATAATAATAATAATAATTGTAATAATACTAATATTAATACTGTTACCAGTACTAATCTTCATCATCATCATCATCATAATCATAATAATAAAAATGAAAAACACAAAGGAACCATGCACTGAAATAAATTTATAAAATAATAGTAATAACGATAATTGTGATAATAATAATAATAATAATAATAATAATAATAATAATAATAATAATAATAATAATAGGAGTAGTAGGAGTAGAAGTACTTGTAGTAGTAGCGGTAGTATTAGTAGTAGTAGTAATAGTAATAGTATCCGTGGTAATAATAATAGTACTAGTAAAACTAGCAGAAATGGTAATAATCGTAGTAAAAACAAAATAAAAAATAAAACTGAAACATAATAGAAAAATGGAAGATCCAAATATACATAATTGATATGTGTGTATGTAGGTATGTATGTACGTATGTATGTATGTATTATGTATGTATGTATGTATGCATATCTTGATACAAATAACATATTATGAAATAAATATTACTATTTTCAGAATGCAGATCTGGAAAATACGGATTTGATTGTAATTCTATGTGTGGTCAGTGTAAAACAGAAACTTGTGATTTTATTTCTGGAAATTGTACAGAAGGTTGTAAAGACGGCTTTCAAGGACTTTTGTGTAAAGAAAGTGAGTATATTTGTTTAACTTATTTGTATTATTAGAGTTTGCATTCTCTCATTCTGAAAGTTGTTTTAACTTGGATTTGGTTCAATGGTTAGAACTAAATATGCATGACATCTGTCGTAATTGGCACCGATACATTTTCTTTTCAATCCGATGTCCATTTGGTGTGTGCTTTTATTTTCTTGAACATAGATTGTTCACATATTGTTCATAAATTGTTCACACAAAATAACAATAAATGAATGAAATAAGCATTTGTATGTGTGTGGATTCATGCATTCATATATCTATGTATGTATGTACGTATGTACGTATGTATGTATGTATGCATCTATGTGTGCGTGTGTGTGTGTTTTAGGATTTTGAATATTCTCTGTCTTATGAACGTCTGAATAGACTCTGCACATCAAGACTTCACAAACCCGTCAGATGGCCGTAACGAGACTTGAACGTATGACAACCACTCGCCAGCACTCGACGTTACAACAGTCTAGACAATCTTTTTGTTTGTTTGTTTATTTGTTTTTGTTTTATTACACACACACACACACACGCGCACACACACACACACATGGACACAACACATTTCAGTTAACATGTAATGGCATATAATTAACGACTATTAATTATTTTATCCTTTAATATGGTTATTTTTATTAATGGTCTTAAATAGAGCAGGAAGATATGACAGAAAATGTAAACCTGCTTGTGGAAACTGCAAGAAGAAACATTGTGGCTCATTCTTTGGAAAGTGTGTGTGTGTGTGTGTGTGTGTGTGTGCATGTGTGTATGTGAGTATGTATCTATTTTAGGAATGAATTAGTCCAGCAACTGTCAACGTTAAAAAGAAAAAAGATATTGTCGTAATAACCCCATTATTAAAAGGCTTTGATGGTAGATTTGGTTAGGGCATCATCCGAAGAATGTTTTAGGACCAGTTGTACTCTCACTAATTTGCTTCATCCATGTGCAGGGAAGGTTACACAAACATATATTTTACAATATGCAAATAGTAATTGTTATTTTGTGGAGCGAGAGACGATGAATAATAAAAATAAGTTTGTGTCTATTGTTTTGTATGTATATTTGTATTTGTGTATGCACGTACGGAATATGCTCGTAAGTGTGTGTTTATGTAATACTGTCTTTTATTGTATTTGTTTTTAACAAGGTAGTTAGGGACGTACATGAATGTACGTGTGTGTTTTCAAAAGATAATTAATACTGGTTTGCACGTTTCAATCACAGACTGCCCTCTTGGCATGTTTGATGAAGGCTGCCTCCAGATCTGCGCTGAGAGACATTGCCATGGTAACCAGAAATGTGATTTTATGACAGGATTATGCGTTGATGGGTGCGAGGCCGGGTGGCAGGGTATATCTTGTAATACAGGTAACAATATGTATTATATTCCTTTCAGTTATGGTTGTCGCTTAGTAGAATATTATTTTTTTTCATCTTGTTTTATGAAAAAAAAAAAATATTGTTTTTAATAAATACATTTACACGTGTAATCTTTCACGTTATTTTGTGGTTTAAATTTTATTAAACTATACTATTTGTTTTGTTGGTTTGTTTTCAGTTTCACAACAAATACTCATAGACAGTATTATTGTGATTGTCATAGTCTTAGCCTTGATTTTAAGTGCGGCTGCACTTATTCTAGTTATTAGGTAAGCAAATAATTTAATATGCTATATAATATTTACTGTAATGAACAAACATTACATTCAGATATTTACTAATGATTAAATATCTCTGTCTTTAGAAATATAATATATCTGTTAGGAAAGGAAACCATAAACTGATTTAAAACACAATGAATTGAATCTTGTTGATTTATATAAATAAATAATTTCAGGAGCAAAAGAACAACGACGAAATCGAAGGAACCAGCTGTGTCTTTTTTTAAAAGTCAAAATATCCAATCCACAACAACAACGACAAGTGCTCCAGTATACGAAGCTGTTGAAGACGATGTCGATGCTGCCCCTGCGTCAGACCAGAAATCTCCCAGACGTAAAAGAAAATGTGCAGGACAGCTTGATGGTGAAATCACACAACACAACACAGACGACAACCAACAAGAGACAAATAATTACGACGCTTTGCAAGTTGAAACTGTTGATCAAGGATCTGCATACGAGCAAATGAGTAAGATATAAACACTTCCACGATGTTCTGTACATTTCCAGACAACATAGAAATACATTGAACCTATTTTTAGAGACAGAAACCTAGCAGACGTAATTTTGTTAACATGATAACAATATTTCAGAAAATAATGATGTCCTAGACAACGAAAGTTTTGTGATTGTTTGATTCGTTGTTGTCTTTTTACCATTTTGCTTCGTCTTCTTTTTGCTTTTGTTCACGCTGCTGTTGTTTTTTTATTTCTCTTATTTTCTCTTTTCCTTCCTTTAATTTCTTTTTTTTTTCTTCTTCTTTTCTATTTTGTATTGATGTTGGGTTTTCCTTTGTTTTCAAAACAAATGTCTTTTTACTAAATATTACTCAACACATTCATTTAATGATAGTTAATATGTAATTTGAAATATATATTAGACAGCTCAAAATATCTTACACAACGTTTATTGAAATAATTTGGAAAACATTTGATAACATTTTCCTTACTGACCCATTTATCTCTTGATTTTTCTTATTTACAGAACTTTGATGCACGAGAAAAAGTTCATTCATGTATATATGTAAATGTTCCAGTTTGTTTTCTTTATTTAACGTTTATCTTGTTCACATCATTTTTGTACATATTTATTGTGCTGATTTATTATGATAATAAAAATCATTATTGAATTTCTTCCAGACAGTGAATGTATATCATGGAAATATATTATTAAAATAAAAATTATTTCAGAAAGAAAGAGATGTTTTCTTTATTAAGATCCAGACTTTATTATTATTATTATTATTATTTTTTTTTTTTTTGTTGTTGTTGTCTGTTTAAAGATTAAGTAAATATAATGTTATCTTACTTGGTTACTGTTTGTTTATGTGATCCTCATCCTCATTGTCATTCATCTACGTCTTAGAGGAACAGTTTTGAGAAATACCACTTCAGTGTACTGGTACAGAAACTACTTTACTCCAGTAGAATATTATGAAAATAAACAAAGTCGTCTGTGACAGTGCACTGCTGGTGACACTCTCCTATCCTGTAGAACAACATAGAAAAATGCTTCAATGATATAGGTTAAACATCAGTTCGATATATTATATTATATTATATTATATTATATTATATTATATTATATTATATTATATTATACTAGCGTCTGATGTGAACGTCGTGTATGATTCTGTGTGAAGTTGTGTGACACAACTACACCTCTGTTAGTCTCTGTGAAAAATAAAAACAATATAAATAAATATCAAGGAGTTACAGAATTACATAAAAACTACTGTACTGCTAATACAATTCAGTGTAGTAAACTACTGACAGATAAGGAGAGGGAAAACATACTATCTATCACTAACATACTGACATAGGATCGTGATATTTTTTACATTTTCATATATATCGCTATAGCACAGATATATTTTACTACGATTCATAGACGAATTGAAGTCAGTTATAAAATATCTGACCGGTAGTAAGAAGTCGACACAGTATTAAAGTGATGTGGCTATGTTACAGATTATAGTCACATGACAGTAATCATAATATTTGTCTTTCTTTTTTCTTTCTTTTTCTCTTAAATATAGGTTATAAATGTGTTTTGATAAATTATTACCATATCGGTTTTAACGTAAACAAAATAAAAGTGGCGTATCGCCAGGATCGAATTAAGTGACAAGAAGAAGAAGAAGAACAACAATATTAAAAATAGTGGTAGTAGTAGTAGTAGTAGTAGTATATATAGTAGTAGTAGTAGTAGTAGTAGTAGTAGTAGTAGTAGCAACATCAGCAGTAGTTGTAATAACAATAATAATAATAATAATAATAATAATAATAATGATGATGATAAAAGTTATTATTAAAATACTTCAACTATTACTACAACTACTAATGTTGATGTTGTTATTATTATTATTCTTATTATTATTACTACTACTACTACTAATATTACTGTTACTAAAACTACTACCGCTAGTGCTACTATTACTAGAACTGATGCTGCTAATACCATTTATGTTGTTGCTACTGATACTACTACCACCACGACTGCAATAACTACTACACTTCACGACTGCCATGCATCAACGACAATATGTTATGATAATGTTGACGATGCAGATAATGATGATGGAAGTGGCAACAGTTAATACTACTACTACAACTACTAATTTCTTCTTTAAATAGCAGTACTGATGTCCACCAATAGCGCTCGTTACCAATTTATTTTCAGAAATGGTGAATTCTCAAACTGAAAAGGATTTTTTAATTTACTACATGTTTAAAAGGAGAATGAGATAGTATATCAGTTAACTTTATTAATGGAATTTCTAATAAAAACAAAATCTAAAATCCGAAAATAAAGCGAGAAAAGGAAATAAGTAAAAGTGACAGCTGAATGTTGTGAACAAAATAGTAATAATAATTAAAATACTACTACTACTACTACTACTACTACTACTACTACTACTAATAATAATAATAATAATAATAATAATAATAATTCGGAAATGATTAATTATGCATAATCTTTCACACTGAGCCTTGAATTTACTGTTTAATTAGCATTTGAGTTCAGCGGTATTGCCCGATCGATGCATCCATTAAAGATAACTGTTTAGGGTCGACAACTCTATACACTCGTCTGCAGGAGGACAGCAAAAGTACAGAAAATCACGTGTTCAATAACGACAACTCTTACTGATAAGGAATGACAAACACGTTGGTTTTATATCAGTTGAAACGGGACAAACAGAATATTTAATTCTGTAAGTCTATCTTTATTAAGGTCGTTATAAAGTTAACACTTTATTGAATATCCTGCAAATTTTCAAAAAAAAAAACCTCTTGAAATAATTCTTCTTTTTTTTTTTTTTTTTTTTTTTTTTTTTTTTTTTTTTTTTTTATAATTTAAGTATGAACTTTTTTCGAAAACAACAAAATTCTTATATTCGGATAGCGTATTTTTGACAACTTTTAAATGTATGAAATACCTCTGACATTTTTTTAAAGATATTTTAAAAAGTTTGTTTATGGAATTTTTCACCTGGGATTGAATGTCTTTTATTTGGTAAAAAAAATACTTCTTTATCTGGCAACAATAAAGAAAAAAGAACACGTTACTATTGCTACCATAAAACAATCTTGATTTTTGAAATGAAACCAGTTTTAAAGATTAATTATAAACCTGTATCAGCTTTTTGTGAATTATAATTGTTTGTCGAAAAGCTCGACAAACTTATGGCGTTAGTTATTTTGATAATCAGATCGTTGAGGTCAAAGATAAGCAACCTTTTGTTTTAATTTTTTTTCATTGCAGGTTTTTTGTTTTTGGTTAAGTTTCGAATTTTAAAATACATTAAACTCTTTCACATCCTTAAAAATAAAAACTCAATAAATAAAAACCATAATAGCGTGCAAATAACATACAGATATTTCTATTTTTTTTTATTTTTTTTTATAAGAATCGGGTAATTTCTTACATAATAGTTATGATTTTCTTTTACTATATATTCTAAGATTTAGGTCAAATATCAGCTTACATTTGTATGACCTGTCCGTTACGCCAAAAGTCAACTGACTTTACTTTTATATACTGTTTTACAATATGTGAAAGTACGAAGACATGGAGAAATGCACGTAATCACACTAGGCCGATAGAAACAATGGTTGTATAATACATTATTATATTTTGAATTGAGACTCCTTCGTATCGTATGATGTGTTTTAACTTTAATTTCGTATTGTTTCACTAATACTGACATCGCCGTCATGTCGTCCATTGTAAAGGTTAAGCTGTAGATAAAAACTATTGGTTTTATTATCATCAATTTTCGCATAAGATACAGAATGTTTCTTCATTGTGCCTTTCCTCTTCCTGAAACTAAATGTTAGTATATTAAATACAAGTTTGAAGTGTCTTTACCGATATTTGTATATCTATATAGCTTTAGATAAAATCACAACAAACGACAACAGAAATAAATAGAAAAATAAAATGTTTCTGTTTTATCCACTTTAAAACATACGTGACGTTCAGCTCACACGTCAACAACAACAACAACAGTAATACTAGAATATGATATAGTATAATATAATATATCGTACTGATGTTTTTCACATACCTTGACGCAGACTGATAAATGTTATTATATTTTATTGGAACCGAGTCAGTTAGATGGGGACTATTATCTTTTCAGTTAGATGGGGACTATTATCTTTTCAGTTAGGTGGGGATTATTATCTTTTCAGTTAGGTGGGGACTATTATCTTTTCTGTTAGATGGGGACTATTATCTTTTCAGTTAGATGGGGACTATTATCTTTTCAGTTAGGTGGGGACTATTATCTTCTCAGTTAGATGGGGACTATTATCTTTTCAGTTAGGTGGGGACTATTATCTTTTCAGTTAGATGGGGACTATTATCTTCTCAGTTAGATGGGGACTATTATCTTTTCAGTTAGGTGGGGACTATTATCTTTTCTGTTAGATGGGGACTATTATCTTCTCAGTTAGATGGGGACTATTATCTTTTCTGTTAGATGGGGACTATTATCTTCTCAGTTAGATGGGGACTATTATCTTTTCTGTTAGACGGGGACTATTATCTTTTCATTTAGGTGGGGACTATTATCTTTTCAGTTAGATAGGGACTATTATGTTTTCGTCCGACGACGGAATTGCTGTCGAATAAACTAATCAGACAATAAACCAACATTTGTATGGACTCAGTCTTTTAAGATAGGTTTGGTCTATTGGCCTGTATCAAATTTACAATTTATTTGAAATTAAATAAAATTATGGATACCTGTTTAATAAATCAACACATTGATAAATAAATAAATATATAATAAATAAATAAGCCATCAGTTTGATGTTTTCTCATGGACCGGACGTAAAAATGTTTTTAGTGACATGTTGATCATAACTGAAATTTAACTTGAATAAACACTTATTTATACAAGCCCATTAGAAGCAAAATGACTGCTACATGTTATATTCAGTGTATTATAACATTACGGTAATATTTAATTAGCTATCGTGTATAATCATGTTTATAATTCATATTTTTTATAGTTCTTAAATATTTACCTAATTAATGTCAGAAAACGGGGGTAAATGCACCTAAACTAAACAGCAGAGAGTATAACGACGTCCATGGGCTGTTTAGAAACTGAATTATATAATCAGTGGAAGTTCAGTTATTTTATGAACTAAGAAACTCTGGGATTAACTTGCAAAGTACATTCACAAAGGCTGTCAGCAGAGGTGCTTACTGAACGATCGCGCGACGTCTATAAAAATTCGGCGCGCGTTTTAAATGGGATATTTTGATCGGTGCGCCTTCTTGCACAAAAGATCACTCCGTCAATGGTGATTACGATTTAAATGGAGTGTTTTTTTTGTAACACAGATGCCGATTGATTGAAGATAGCCAAATCTATTATTGTTGGATATTTTAATGTGTTATTCTGTGGTACTTACTTACGCTTGAAAACTAAGTAACAAACTAAGATAACTTATTTTAACGTAGCCAAATGGGCTTAATTACATGTATAAATATGTCATAATAATCCATACTGAATTCTTATTTGTATTATTGTTCTCTAGTGAATACAGAATAGTCATTTAGTAGTTTAAGCTCTGTTAGAACATTAACACCTTGTCACGTGACGCTGTCATAGTCTCCTATCTTTTAGACGGGGCGAGCCAAATTTTAGGTATTAATGCCATTCAGACTAGATCATAACTGTTGAAGACTGCTGTGACTCTGATCCCGTTTTTAAAACATTTACTGTTGACCACATTGCGTAATATCTAATAAGGAGTACAGACGAAAACAGACATAAATAAATGAATAAGTAAATAAACATTATTTCACAGAAATAATATTTTGTGTGTGTGTGTGTTGTGTGTGTATGTGTGTTTGTGTTGTTTATGTGTGTGCATGTCTTTTGTGTCTGTGTGCGTGTGTCAATGCATTTACTTTTTTTCTGTAGTTTGTTTCTCTATCTTTCTCTATATTTATTTTATTTCCAAAACCGACATACATAATCTATATTGCAACGAAAGATTTATGATTATGACAAACACACACACGTATATGCATATGCATACACTCACACAAACTTACACACACACACACACACAGACAGACACACAAACACACACACTCACACATATATATATACATACGTTTGTGTACACACACAGGCACACACACACACATATTTGTACATGGATATAATGTCATGTACATTATTTATGACTATAACAGTGTGGATGTGAGCTCTTGTGTACTTTTGTTACAGTCCACACACCCTGCCAGCCAGGAACACACCCATGAACTCTGTAGAAAAACAGAAAATGTTAAACCTTATTTATACTGATTTGCTTTTTGCTCTGTCTCTGTATGTTTCTCTCTCTCTCTCTCTCTCTCTCTCTCTCTCTCTCTCTCTCTCTCTCTCTCTCTCTCTCTCTCTCTCTCTCTCTCTCTACTCTGTCTGTCTGTCTGTCTGTCTGTAATGAACAACTGTATTTTCCTTTTTCTATTAAAGATTATAAATGGGTAAGCGCTTGTAAGGTTTTTTTTATAGATTAATGTACACACAGTAAATGAAACCTGACAGTTGGTATATCTGCAATGTCGTCTATTCAGTCATAACATGTATTCAGTTTGCGTCATGCGGTAAGAAGGAACAATAGACATAATGTTAAACTAAATGTTGACTAAACATGTGCGCCACGAACAAGACCCTAGATGTCAGAGTCTAGTTTAACACAACATGGCTGCAGTTTACTTGGAGTTTTATGTTTTTCTCTGTTTTATTTTCACGTTTCAAGTTCACATTTCAGCAGAGTACGAGTTCGAGCTTGTTATTTTTTTATATAGATTAATGTACACACAGTGAATGAAACCTGACAGTTGGTATATCTGCAATGTCATCTAGTCAGTCATAACCTGTATTCAGTTTGCGTCATGCGGTAATAAGGAACAATAGACATAACGTTAAACTAAATGTTAGACTAAAATAAATAAATATATAAATATAATAGCTGCATTTACCTATTCAAATGATGTTTCATATTTCATAATACTAACAACCTTAACAATAAATAAATAAAGACAACAGCAAACAACAAACACAAATAACAAATAACAAACATCTACAAAAAGAAGAAGAACACCAACCCGCTCCACTAACTACTGTATCGTTGAATCACTGTGACATTTATAATTTGCTCAACAAATATCGTGGTCTGTTATGCTATTACTGTTTTAGCAGAGATAAAATTTTATTTTTAGATAAGTGTTTCTTTTCCATTATTTAAAGACGAAGTAACGTTATACTCGTTTTTTTAATTAAAGATCACAAACGGGAACGCGCTTGTACTCACACACACACACACACACACACACACACACACACACACACACACACACACACACACCACACACAACAAACACATACAAACACAAACAACACATACATTCATACACACACTAAAACAGATAGATACATCTCACACACAGACGTAAAAAATGTCCTCATTAAAAGTACTAAATTTAGTGCTTTGACAAAAAAGAAAATATAGTCATTATTTGTATTTTTGAGCTAATATATTTGTTTTTGAAAAAACCGCCGATATTATTATTATTATTACAACTGACATTACAAGAAACCAAAACCACTACACTAGTACAACTTTTATCACAGCAACTGTTGTCTGTTACTAGTACTATTATCACTACAACTGCTATCTACCACTACTACTACATCTACTACATTATTATGATTATATTTGAATTTTCTAACCTGTGCAGAGTGAAAGCAGCCTTACAATGAATATAACTGCAGTGTCATCCAGTTAAACATATGTGTATTCAGTTTGCACCGTGCAGTAAGAAGGAACAATAGACATAGTGTGACAGTAAACGTTGACTGAACATCTACGCCTTGAAGGACAACAAGTCTTCCGGGATCACAGTGTCTAGTTTAACACAACATGGCTGCAGCGTGGATCGGATTTTATGTTTTTCTCTGGGGTTTTTTCACGTTTCAAGTTCACATTTCAGCTGAGTTTGGTAAGTCGTTTTAAAAGGTACATACACATACATATATGTATGTATGTATGTATGTATGTATATATGTGTGTGTGTGTGTGTGTGTGTGTTTGTGTGAGGGTGTGTGGATGTGTGTGTTAGTGTGTGTGTGAGTATGATTCGTCCGTACATGCTTATTATTAATTTGTAATTAAATAAGTATGTCCGTATGTCGCTTTATATATATATATATATATGTGTGTGTGTGTGTGTGTGTGTGTGTGTGTGTGTGGGTGTGTGTGTATGCGTGTGTGCGTGTGTGTGTGTGTACGATATTGGTATTCCTGTCCTTATTAAATATGTTTTCATTTCATTTTGATCAGTAAATGTAGCTAAGGGAAAGACAGCCTACCAGAGTTCTTACCTTGGTGATTTCAAAGCATCTACAGCTGTTGATGGAGTCACAAAACAAGAGTGGTATAATATTATACACACAGCAATAGGACAGTCGTACACGTGGTGGGAAGTGGATCTAGGAAAACTGTACTTTGTCCATGAAGTGAAAATATATTTTAGAACTCGATGTAAGTAGAATTATTTCATCTGTTTTCTATTACGTAACTGTTTATTATTATTATTAATATTATTAATGTTATTATTATTATTATTATTATTATTATGATTATTATGATTATTATTATTGTTATTGTTGTTATTATTATTATTATTATTATTATTATTGTTGTTGTTGTTGTTGTTATTATTATTATTATTATTATTATTCTCATTATCATTATTATTGTTGTTGCTGTAGTGTGGTTTTCCACCCTCTTATTTGTTATTATTGGTTTTGTTATTGATTTTGGTGATCATTTGATTATATCTTTTTTGTTGTACATTTATACACATACATATGTATGTATATACCTTTGTGTATCTATGTATGTATATACTTATATTTATTTATAAACTATTATTATTTTTTTTTTTTTTTAGTTTTCTTAGTTTGTTGTTGTCAAATATGTTGTTTTTCTGCTCTCTTATTTTTTATTATCATTTTTTGGTGATTATTTAAATGGGTATATATTTCTTGTTCATTTATAGAGATATATAAGAATCATATATACATACATACTAACGGAAAAATAACTGTACACCATAAACACATACTTATTTATGTATATATTTGTTTAGAAAATAACAGTGTTATGTTTGGCAGTATTATAAATATTTATTTATGGAGTTTCATATCTCAATCAAAGCTTGTTCCACCTGGACAAACATTGCCGGCTGATTCTGTTACAACGTAAACGTCGTTCCATTTCATTCCAGACACATTCAGTCGGTAACAGGTCCGGAGGAACAGGCTGCCAGGGAAGAAAATCAATGTCCTCTTGTCTTATGAAGTATTTTACAATACGAGTAATATGTAAGCGGCGTTGTCATCATGTAACACGACATTATATCCCTGTGCTTGAGTAATGGGTAGGACGTCAGGTCGAACGATGTCATCTCGGCAGCGTGTACTAGTTAAATAATAATGACACACTGGGTCCGTCCGTGGAATGTGATACCACCCCAAACCACTACTCGTCTGCCTCCAAATGGCTGACGTTGAATAACGCAAGCGTCGACAAAAAGTTACTACAGACCATTGTCCTTCCACTGGAGCTGTCCAGCTGAAACCTTGACTCGTACACTGTACACTGTACCAATCTTGTCGCCTGAACCTCAGATGTTGCTGACCCATGTTAAGCGAGACTGTCGATGGTGTGGAAGTAAAAGTGGGCGTTTGGCTGGTCGATGGTACCGGATGTTGTGTTCCAGTAACCGATTCGATATGGTCCTGCAATTAACTGGTCTTAAACCAGGAATGAATGGTTCGACGTGTTAATCTTACAGTTTGCAACCGATTTCGCAAATGCGCCATTCCTGCTTACAGCACACCAACGACGCAAACATGTTGGTCTTCGGAAAGATATGGCATGATAAAACTTTATACACTGTTAATAAGATGTGTTTCTCAGGGGTGCAAAATGATTAAGCAACCATTGTTTCTTTTTTGTTTTAAAAAAATGTAGACAGCAGATTATTTCGATTTTTCATTTATCTTCTTTTGTTGTTCTTGTTGTTTTTCTCCTTTTCCTTTAAAGAGATTTCTTAGATTCTTAAATTAGATTTCGACACTACCTGATACTGGTCATTAAAACGTGATATTAAAAGTTTATTTATTTATTTATTTTTTAGAAAATTGCAGCTTTATTTCAGATTATTAACTTTATATACTAGGATACATAAAACTCTCTATTTCATATACTATTTTTATGTATTAAAGTCAAAAAACGAAGACGAGGAGTACAAATCTACACAAACACAGCAGTGAATTCATCTAACACAGGAGATCTGTGTGGTAATGTTACTGGTAGACAAGATGGATCTGATATTCCTGATGTCGTGCATTTCACGTGTAATGTTAATGCCAGGTATGTGACTGTCTACCAAGGAACAAACAATGGTAAAGACATTGGTACAGCTTTAGATTTTCTGGAAGTTGAAGTATATGGTGAGTTAACATGAGCAATTTGCTTAAACTATTATTATTTTTAAAATGTTTTTCTCCAGGGGAATGATTAATATGATGAAGAAGAAAAATTTATAATAATAATAATAATACAAATAATTACAAATAGTTATTGGTTCATAGTGTTGTTGAATATCATCAGGTACTAAATGTTACAGTGGAAACAATAATATTTTAAAAAGGATTATATCTGTAACAAGGTATTTATATAACATCACATTATATTAGCGTGTGAGCTGAAAGTCAAGTATGGTTCTAACTGTGACAAGTTCTGCAAAAGACGTCACTGTGTTAACACACACTCATCTTGTGACGTACAGACAGGAAAGTGTGACCTTCCAGGATGTAAGGCAGGATGGAATGGAACAGACTGTAGAGAAGGTACAGTATCAGTGTTTACTTTGAAATACATAGAAACAGAGTTATCAATACAACATTTAAAAACAGTGTGGAAAGTTTGAAGAAATTATTTAATTATAATAATAGTTTAAATTCTTACTGATCATAAGTATTTAAAAGTTACGAAGATTTATTCTGGAAAATTATATTAACAATTATCATTATCGACTTGTAGCAGGCTCTCTTTCTGAGAAGCAGGCCTGAAACATAATTATTCTCAAAATTAAAATTAACTTTATTGTTGTTAAACAATTGTTCATTATTTTATTGATTTTACTCTAATTATAATAACTGCAGAATGCATACCAGGAACATATGGTAAAAACTGTAAATCTAGATGTGGGAACTGTAGAAACAAGCCATGTGACAGATTCTCTGGAAATTGTACTGGAGGTTGTATTGAAGGTTACGACGGAATCTTGTGCAAGCAAGGTCAGTCGTACTCTTTATTTTACATATCCTAAATTCAGAAAAAATAAATTCAGTAAAAATAAATTCAGCAAAAATAAAAACAGATATTGTTACAGGACTATAATTATAATAATAATAATAACAACAACAACAATAATAATAAAGTAAGAACCATGCAGAGAAAACAAAGTGATTAATAAAAATGATAATGGCGATAATACAAATTATTCTAGTTGTAGTAGTAGTACTGGTAGTAGTAGTAGTTATAGTAATAGTTACAATAGTAGTAATATTAGTAGTAGTAGTTTTAGTAATAGTTACAATAGTAGTAATATTAGTAGTAGTAATAGTAGTATCACTAGCAGAAGTAATAGTAGTTGTAGAACGGGGTAATAGTAGTAAAACCCACAAAAAGTATTAATAAGAAAATAAATCAAGAAAAATAAATAAATAATATAATAGAAGAGAAGATGCATGAACCAAATATGCATAATTGATGTGTTTGTGTGTGTGTGTGTGTGTATGTATATATATATATATACATATATATAGGAATTAATAAAACAAATGTTTCTATTTTCAGAATGCAGATCTGGAAAATACGGATTGGACTGTAATTCTACGTGTGGTCAGTGTAAAACAGAAACGTGTCATTTTATTTCTGGAAATTGTACAGGAGGTTGTAAAGATGGCTTCCAAGGACTTGTGTGTAAAGAAAGTGAGTACATGTACCTAATTCATTTCAAATGAGACGTATCTAAATGGATCAGATGATGAATAGTTCTTAATGTCTATAATAATTACGTCCAATAATAATAATAATAATAATAATAATAAGAAGAAGAAGAAGAAGAAGAAGAAGAAGAAGAAGAAGATTAAGAAGAAGAAGAAAAGAATAAGAAGAAGCAGAAAAATTGCAGAAGTTGTTCTCTTTCATAATTAAAAACCTGTGGCTTATTTTTTCTTGTTTTTATCTTGACGCTTCATTCATTCCAAAATTATGTGAAAAATTATCATTACTGTCATCATTTTTATTATTATCATCATCTTCATCATCGTCATTACTATTATTATTATTATTATTATTATGATCATCGAAAGATGAATAGTTTTTAATGTCTATTTTAATTAAGTCCCAAAATACAATGATACTACTACTACTACTACTACTACTACTACTACTACTGCTAATAATAATAATAATAATAAGATGATGAACAAGAAGTAAAATAAGAAGAACAATTGCAGAAGTTCTAGTTATCTTTCATAACAAAAAATCGTCTTCCTCACACTCCATTCATATCAAAATTGTGCGTGTTTGTGTTCTTTGCTGTCATTATTATTATCATCATCATCATCATTGTCGTCATTATTATTACAATTATTATTATTATTATTATTATTATTATTATTATTATTATTATTAACAGCATGTAAACAGAATGTTCGTTATGGCGCTGACTGTAAATATCTTTGTAAGAATCGACATTGTCTTAATGGATCTGTACAGTGTGATACACAGACTGGGTTCTGTCTTGGTGGATGTCGCCCTGGATGGCTGAAGCTAGACTGTACTCAAAGTAAGCTAAGCGTTTCTCTTTCTGTCTGTCTGTGTGATATGTGTGTGCCTGTAAGCGTTATGCATGTAGTTGTGCATTATGTATGTATGTGTATGGATTTGTGTCTATGTATCTATGTCTGTTTATTTATATATATGTGTCTCTGTATGTGTGTGTGTATGTGCGTGTATCACCCTACGTGGATTGCTTCCTACATTCATGTACGCATTGCGCGTGAATCTGAATGTGCGCGTTTATCTGACACGTTGATAAATGATTTTCCTAATTAAGAGAATATTGAAAACATATTGAAAGGTTTGCTATTCTGTTTTAGAATGTGAAAATGGGAAATATGGACACGACTGTAATTCTGTGTGTGGTAATTGTAAAAACAAAACATGTCACTTTGTTTCTGGAAACTGTCCAAATGGTTGTATTGATGGCTTTGTGGGGGACTTGTGTATACAAAGTAAGTAATCTTGTTTTCTTGAAATAATATCTTTATCAGCATTTTATTTATTTACAGTTTCAAGTTTTATGAACAAATTTAAAATTATATATATATATATATTTCCTTTCAGTGAAAGTCATTTTACATTTCTATAAAATAATTTCTGTAAAAACAGTTTCAGTTCTTTAGTTTCAGATGACTATTGTCTAGTCGTATTTGTCGTAATATATTTTAAACTGTTTTCTATTTGGACGCAAAGTATTTCTTTATTTTGTAGTAAATTTATTACACATGAGAATATGATATTACGTCTATATTTGTATTGTATTTTATTATAATCTTTCTTATTATTTTGTTGAAGGTATTTCTGGACCTGAACAAAAAACTTTCATAATTATTGGAAGTGTCATCAGTATTGTTGCAGTCTTTGTAGTTATTCTTGCCCTGATATTTGTATTAATGAGGTATCTGCGTCACATTATTTTTGGGGTTAATTTATCTGGTTCATAAACGCACACACACACACACATACTTACAAACGTGCATACATAAATAATACATAGGTAGCGACTTATATATAAGTGTGTGTGTGCAAAGTACACATTTTTAGTTATCTCTGGAAACGTATTATTGTGTATATGCATATTATTTTATAAACATGATTTACATCAAACTGACAGCAATTTTTAAATTTTCTTTTCTTCTCTGTTAAGACGACGGCGAATGTCTACTAAAGAGAAAACCGAAGATTCAAATCAAGTGAAGTGGAATTCGAAACAGAATAGAAGTAGAAATGAAACTGGTAAGAATCATCTGTGTAAGAACTTTAATTATCTGTCGATTGAATAAGCTCTTCACCCTCCAATAAATAAATAAATTAATTAATTAAAACAATTAAAATAAAGAAAAGTAACAAACTAACACATTTAAATAATGAAAAATCCTCTCACTTTTATTCAAAAATGATATTTATACAAAAGGAAACATATACCATACTTCCATGAACTAACTGCAAGGAATAATTTATAAGAAGTTTCATATAGAATGGATGGAGAAAACATAACATTTGATTAAGAAATCTTTAACTTCTGGCAGGAAGAATTGCAAGAAGAAGAATTTTCGACATTAATAACCTCTTGATAAATAATTTAGTAAAAATATTTTTTCCTTTTTCTTTCTATCTTTTTATTTAACATTTTTGGAATCTTTTTCCTTTACCTTTTTGGTTTTCTATTTTATTTTTTGTTTTGGTTATTTAAAATTTACATCTTTATCAATTTCTTTTGCTTTAATTATTCGACATAGATTATCCTTACGAATTTGCTGATGTCGATTTACCAGCTCGACAGTCTCCAGAAGGAACAGAGGATGACGGAGAAAAGGAAGAAGACTGTGAAGTTACGTTGACTATTAATTTTCCAGTAGAAAAGACAGATGAACAAGAAGCTGAAACAGCAGCTTCAGTTTACTACAACGTGTCTGACGTCCAACTGCCTGAGGGGGGAGATCGGGTCAGTGAACTTTCCACAGTCATTCAGAAAATCAGACGACAACCAGGAGGATTTGAATCAGAGTTCAAGGTGTGTGGAATCAAACATATCTTCTAATTATTCCCTTTCTTCTTCTTCTTTTTTTCTTCCTCTTCTACTTCTTCTGTTATTATTATTATTATTACTATTATTATTATTATTGATCTTATTCTCCATTATCACCATAACCAAAACATCATTATGACCATTATAATTATTGTTCTTACGTCCATTATTATTTTTATTATGATGCAATATTTCTCTAATTACTATCAAAGATAATCATTTTGTTTTTAATTTAACTTTCAGAAACTGGACAACGGATTCACATCGTCATATAAAGAATCTCAGGTTCCAGAAAACAAAGAAAAGAATCGATTCAAAGGCTACTATCCATGTAAGTGTGTGAATTAAAACAATTCACACATCAGTTTAGTATTTCAATGTCAGTGAAGTTAGAAGTTATCTTAACCTGCTCATGACTCAAATAATTTTGTTGGTCAGTATATTGTTTTCATTATATACCTATTTATGATTTAACGAATTCCTGTGTCTGAAATGTCTCTGGTTACCCTTCATATACACTGTGTATCCGATATCTCTAATAGTGAATCTTCAAACTACTTCTGATTGTAATATAATGTATTTTGAAGATGACAAGAATCGATTAGTTTTAACGATGCTGCCAGATGTAGCACATTCTGATTATATCAACGCCAGCCTCGTTGATGTAAGTCTTTGCTGTTTCTTAAGTACAATACAAAATATAACAGTAAATACAGCCAGTTATTTAGTATCAGAAGTACATAACTTTTACTATAAACTATTTAATTTCACTTCCATATGATACATAGAAACATATGATTTTACGAATATAACCTCAAGATTTCATGATATATACACTGTTACATATGATATGTCGACCATAATGATGTATAAATGATTACATTATTTAATTCATTGCCGTAACAAAAAGCACTGGAATATAAATATCATAGATAAAGAAAAGTATTCAATTTAAATGTTTGATACAGAATAGTCAGATAGATTATATTTCAGTTGTAAATATAATAACTTTACGCACATACATACATACATACATACATACATACATACATACATACATACATACATACATACATACATACATACATATATATATATATATATATAGATAGATAGATAGATAGATATTACAAAGTAATATTACAAAATGAAAATAATTTCTATTGCAGGCTTATGAAGAAAAGAATTATTTTATTGCAGCTCAAGGTAAATCAAACATTTATTTTATATACTGCTTGTACTACTATCTGCTGCAAAAACAAAGTATATATTTCCCACACATCATCGAAATCAACTACGGAAACAAATGAAATATATTTCGTTTTAATTTCAGCTCCAAACAAGAAGACATTAAGAGATTTCTGCAGAATGCTGTGGGAGAAGAAATGTAGTAAAATTATTATGCTTTGTAATCTCGTGGAAGACACCAAGGTACTTTCTTTATAAATGAGCACAAGATGACTAAATCAGTTCTCTAGTTCCAAAACCTTAGTTTTGCCTCTTGTAAAACATTTAAAAAAAAAAAAAATGATAATGATGATGATGATAATAATGATGATGATGATGATGACAATAATAATAATAATAATAATAATAATATCACCACCATTTCCACTGCCATCAATTTTATGATATCTTGGTTTTTGTTTACCTTCTTATTATCATCGTCATGTTTAATGTTTTTATAGAGATCATTGTAGTGTAGTTTCAACGGTATTTATTATTATTATTATTATTATTATTATTATTATTTTAAGGTAAAATGTGAAGCGTATTGGTCAGATGAAGAGATGAAAACTATAGGACCATTCACAGTTGTTGTCACAGAAAAACTGGAGAAACGTGACTTTGTGATTAGAAACATCTCTCTGACACATAGAAAGGTGAGTTAATTCTGCATATATAAATTCATTTTATCGGTAAAAGATTATTACTGTTATTTGTTTTTCTCATTCACTTAATTTATATATTTATTTAAAATGGTCCCGAGCAAGTTTTTCTTCTTTGGAGGGGTTGTATGAAGAAGAAAAGAAACTTATTAATTTATCTCAGATTGGAAAGACATTAATTATTTACAAAGTGAGAAAATCACTATAAAAATGTCTAAAACTGTATCAGTATAATAAATAAATAAATTAATTAATATATACCTATATCTATATGTATATCTATATATATGTTTCATAGATATTTTCTTTTCTTTATCTTTTTAGATTGGGAAAACTAAAACTTTTCAACATTTTCATTTCATTACCTGGCCAGACCATGGAATCCCCAATGTTTATGACTTCACAGAATTTCTGTATCAAGTGCGCAAGTCAAAATCTACACTTCCTGGTCCTGTTCTTGTACACTGCAGGTAGATTACTTCTACTAATTATACGTAGACCAATAAAGACGTTTATATTAACGTTATCTTTAAAACGAAGATATTTTACATTTCGTAAGTTATGAATACTAATAATTACATGATTTCAGTGCTGGAGTTGGACGAACTGGAACGTATATTGCCCTGGACATTCTACTGGACGAGATGGAGGCTACAGGAAAAGTCGATGTCTTCAAGGTCATCACTCAACTGAGAGATCAGCGTAAAGGTCTAGTGCAAACCAAGGTAAAGTTACAAGTTATTTTTATTTGTACACTGTAATTTCGTTTCTTTCTTGTTTTCGAATTTTATTCCAGTTTTCGATTAAATTTGAATTCTATACATAAGACTCTCGAATATTAGTTTATGCCGTGTTATTCTGATTACAGGAGCAGTATGAAATGTTGTTTGTCGCTCTACTTGAGATGGCCACGTACGGTGACACAAGCATGGACAACTCAGAGTTTTATCTTAAATATCAACAACAGAAAACTTCTTTCGTCATGGGAAAGAAAACTGTGGACGAACTAGCTCTAGTAAGTACAGAATAAAATACTTCGATATTATATAATTATAATTCCTTTAAATGTGGCAAAGAAAGGAGTGAACCAGGTAGATCCTTAGTAATATCAATTCAAATAAAATATTGTTTCGATTACCTCAGATTTATTAACAAAATCAAAAACAACAGTTAATAGATACATATGGATATTGATACTTTACAGAGATTTCTTTATAGTAAAACCAACTAACATTTTTCGATATTGTTCCTTAATAAATTAATTTTTTAACACCTTTTCTCTTGATATTGATATCAAACAAATAATATAATGTTTAATTACCTCTGAACTAATGGAAACTATAACAAATAAAATGTTGTTTCGATTCGATCATCCAAAATGTAGAACGCATTATTAACAAAGCTAGTCTTTATGAATGTAGTCATACCTATGTTACTTTCTTTACTTGTATGAACTGAACTTTATTAAATCAAATAAATTTAATGTATAATTATGAACATTTCATGCTGTTTATATTCTTTCAGAAAATTACGTCACCAGATGAAACTGAGAAATCAGGTAAATCTTATAATTATAATTATTATTATTACTACTATTATTATTATTATTATTATTATAATAACTGTAATAATAATAGTAATAAGAAGAAGAAAAAGAAGAAGAAGAAGAAGAAGAAGAAGAAGAAGAAAAAAGAAAATAACAAAAATAATGACAGTAATAATGGTAGTAATTTTGGTTTTCTTGTGAACTACCTGATATAAACCATTATTTCCTAACATAAAATTATAAGTAAAGATTGTATTAATTTATTTATTTCACAGAGACTGCGGACAGGAACAAGGTGTGGATTGATGGAAGACAAGATTTTTACGCCCTCTGTCTGCCTGTGAGTTTTCTATCAGTGTATTACTAAATTGATTACTACTAAATTGATTATTACTAAACTGATTAAACTATTGTTTCCTGACGTCCTGCGTTTTAAAGAGAATTACAATATTTTGATTTATGTTATTCGATGTAAATGTTTTGGCATTTTTGTCAGATAATGGTTAAGGTAAAACTATGGTAAGTGTTAAATCTAATGAATGATTGGTGGATACAATAACGACTAAATTCAATTCAGAATTAATTGACGGAAGCAGAAAGCAAATGGTAGATGCAAAGAGGAACGGATGGTTGAAGAAATCTTAACGGAGAAGAGCTTACAAACTGAAAGATTTCTGGAAACAAATCATATGAAAAATCTTATTGTTTTGAATAATCTCAGTAAATTTGCTATTTAGAAATAAGTGTACTTGCTTTTTTGTCTGTGTTTTTGTGTCTGTGTGTATTGATGGATGTATGAGCGGATAGACTTGTAGAATGGATGGATGCATCGTGGAATGAACGATGGATAGATGAATGAATGATGGATGAATGAACGGAAGGCTGGATAGATGAATGATGGATGGATGGGTTGAAGTAAAATGGAAGAATAGATCGTCAATGCTAAGATAATTTTAGTAGAGAAACAAGAGTGTAAAAACTGTAAACATAGTTAGAGGTTAAGCATGATACGGAGATAGGATATGAAAAGTTAACATGTAGCAAGCGAGAAAATAAAATATGTATAAAAATCACTGTACGTGCACAAAATCTTCAGAAAGACACATCTTTAATAAAAAATGTTTTATTTTTAGTCTAAAGTATCTAAACAAGGCTATTTGCTGATACCCCGAGTGAAAGGCACTGAAGAAAGTTTCTGGAAGCTTGTGTTGGAAAATGATTCGTACACCGTCATTACCTTTGATAATGAGGTAAGCAGAGCATTTTCCCAAATATACAACATTTCAGTCTTCAGGATCAGTATATAACATTTGATAACATATATTAAACTAGATGAGTTAGGAGAATCGTGAGTTTGTTATTATATGTAATTCTGTACATTTCTTAAATTGACTGTCTGCTACATTTTTATTATTTTTGTTGTTTATTTCTCTCTGCTAAACAATTAACAATTTAGTTAAAATATTTTGAAACTTTATTATTTATTAGTAATAGTATACATCAAATGTGATCTTCATTCTGTTTCTCAATAAAATATTGGACGTTTTATTAAACATTATTCAGTTTTATTTATATTATTATCATTTGTATGTAATATTGAACATTTTCATCTTCAGGCTGGCGAAAACTTGATTCCTCTAAAGAACGAATCAGTAAAACATGGAAAAATCACAGTGACAACTCTTCATCAGACTTCAGTGATACACGAGATAATGGAAAACACACTGGAAGTTGAGACACACGTAAATATTGTTTACTATTTATATTAGAAAGACGTAAATATTGTCTATTACCTATATGAATCACACATAGATATATTGTTTATTATGTACATCAGAAATACGTAAATTTTATTTATAACCTGCATCATAGAGAAATACAAAAAATTTGTAGTGATTATTATCTTCATCAGATATACTATATACTTTAATACTTTCAGGCTGACAAAGAAAAACGAGAGATACGACATTACTGTATTCACGGATGGTTGCCAACCACTGACTCTGTAACACTGATAACCTGTCTGACAACAATCAGTGAAATATTACAACAACAAAAAGAGAAGTTTCATCCTGTCACTTTTGTATACAGGTAAGTGTTAGTCTCTGTACTGTTTCATTGTTTAATATATTTTAAGAAAAATGCTGATGCCCCTATCTGTGTCCATGTGATTATTTTTATTTGTTCATTTATTTATTTTGTTTTTTGTTTCAGAGAATGTGAAGCTAAGAATGTCAGAACGCTGTGTATAGCAAACAACATTCTGTTTGGTACTAAACTCGACACAGAAGTGGAGATCTTCAACAACATCAGAAGATTGCAAACAATACTTCCTAATGTTACATTTACCAAGGTAAAAGTCCGTGGTGTCTTATTATAATGTAACCGTAATTATCTTATAAATGATATTTATAGAGTGCAGATCATCTTTCTATCCAAGTAACAAAAGCTTATTACTTGTTATTTGTAATATTTTGATTTATGTAATGCTAGTACAATAACAACTAATATCAGTAATGATAAAAATAAGAGTAGTAAATAAATAAATAAATAAATAAATAATTTTTCGTAGAATATAAGAAATTATGTTTTACTGATTTTCGGATCAGAATATTCGGTTTATCAATGTAAGAATTATACATCAGACAGACAGATAGAGATAAATGTTTTTACAAAAATATCGCTATGTGTATTTCAGGATGACTTTGTATTCTTCTGCAACTTGGCTTTCCTCCATCTTGAATCTTCCTCAGTGTATGCAAACTGTCCTACATCTCACAACTGAAGATTGTCTGTGTGTACATGTGTACATATTTACATGTGTACATATTTACATGTGTATATATCGTTCTAAAAGAGTTCATATAATTAATTCACTATGTTTAGCTCTTGATTATCAGTTAAATTTTGTTTTCATTTTGGTTTTTAATTGGCGAAGCTTTTTGTTGAAGACTTTTATAGACAGCAGTTACATTTGTTTTACACAAGGTGAATTTAAACCAAACTGTCTACATGTTAACTGACAGTTTTACATAATCTTTATCAATTTGAAATGAATGTAATTGTGCCTAATATTCATGCATTTGTAATTTTAAATAATGTTCCTGTTTTTTTATTTGACATAATTTCTGTAAAATAGTATAGATAAATTCTATACATTTAATTATTCGACATACTACAAAACTGACGTTTGATACAGAGCTCATTCTTCACTGAAGTGTGACAGAATGTTTATTCTTCATTGTAATTATATATTCTGTTCCATTTTTTAAAATATATTTTCTTAAATATTTTTCATTCAAGTTTTATGATGATAGAGAGTGCTTGGCTAGCAAACGTTTATTAAAGTGTTTAAAAATAGGAAGTACTGGACGATGTGTTTATATCTAATGTTTCTTCCAAGAATACTTTTGTGGACACATTTTGTTTCAGATTACTTAATAAATAAGTATAGTTAAAAGGATGTTATTATTTGTTTTTTTTAATGTTTGTTTTTTTCGTTTTCTTTGAATGAGAATAAATCATTGTAGTTGTTTTCAATGGTTATAAATTATACTTCGGTCTTGTGTATACTGGAAAATGAACGGTCTATTTTACAATTCATAAATTAGTTCCACAAATTTTTATTTTGAAATTGTATTTTTCCATGCAAACACGCACATGTTATTTGGACACCAATCGAAGTCAGTTTTGTCTAATTTTTATTCTACGATCTATACACACAGCTGTTCTGGATATGTATTGTATTATTATATTCATTCTCTCTGTTCATAGCACTAAACCTAACAGTCTTTATTTCTCTATCTTTACTGATATATCCCTCTTTGTCTGTGACTGCTTCTGTCTATCTGTTAATCTCTGTATCAAACCATCCATCCATCTATCTATCTATATGTTTATCTTTCTGTTTATGTGTGTCAATTTATTTTACATTAGTTTCAAATCTGAACTAAATAAAATACACGAAAAAAAAGAAGAAAAACAATAAAAACAAAACAAAGGCAAACAACAAACACACAAAACAACAAGCTGCTCTAAGCGTCATACACAGTGATCTGTGTCACTCAAGTTTATATGAGAGCCTTTTTCCTGAATGCACTCACGTTTTATTCAACTGACAATAGCAGTGAACTTTTACAAGTGTATTTATAGAAAACAGGTTTTGCCGCATTACACATTATGTCTTGTATAAGTTTTATCTTTTCCTTGAAGAGTTGTTATTGTTATTCTTGTGTGTAAATATATGTGTGGGTATATGTATATACGTGTGTGTGTTTCTATGTATCACTATGTAATCATATAACTATAGATCTTTGTGTGTTTATTAATCTATGCTTTAAGTATGTAAAACTCTACATATATGCATGGACATACGTCTATTCAATTTTATTTTGTTTAAATAATTATTGTGACTGCTATTGTTGTTGTGGATGATTAGGTAGTTTTTCATTTGTCGTTGTTTTCCTTTTCGTTCTTATTATTTTTTTTATCGTTTCTGATGACTTCCTCATTTGTATATTTTAAAACATATAAAATATTATGTACACGCGTTTTGCGTCTTTTACATAACCATCTGCATCGTCATCAATTCATCATGTGAAAACAAACGGAAGGAGACAATAGGAAAGACAGAGTCTAGAAATAAAAGACTTCCTAGTTGGCAGGACTAACACAGCATGGCTGCAATGTGCACATTTTTCACTGTTACTGTGTGTTTCATTTTTATATCTCATGTTAAGATATTCGCAGAGTTTGGTAAGTTAATTCTGATTAACTGTACGAGAAAAAATTACGTTTAGATGTTAGCAGAAGACGCTGAGGTTTATAATTATTTAGAAATAAGCTTTTCATCTATAAATATCAATTAATCTCCACATCTAGTGCTGATGTATAAACACATATATAGATTATAGCAAATCCTTTAATAACACGTGATATTTCCCTGCTTCCTTGTGTTACTATTTTAAATTAATTTTATTCTTTTAATTATAGTTTTAAGCATTGTTTAAAATCTATTTCCAGAATCGCCACTCTCTAACTACATTGTTTGCCATCTGTTTCATGAACAAGTTTTTTTGTTTTAATTTGTTTTATTTGTTTTATGATAATACCTATTAGTGAAGTTCTTGTTGCAGATTTGTTCATGTATTTTACACGCTTCTTTTACGTTCTAGATAATCCTGAACTATTTCAGATGTAATAGTCAGTGGCATTTTAGACATTATTGATATATTTGGTTTTCTGTTAGAATTACAGTCGTAATAATTTATCAACTGTTTGTTTCGTTTCGTTTTGTTTTTGTTTTTGTTTCTTTTGAAAGATGATGTGTACAGTTTTTAACGTTGTTATATAATGCGTGAACGGAAAAAATATGTTAACTTTTGAAGTATTTCTTTGTTTCCAAAACATCTTACAATTTACGTGGACAACAAAAGTGTTAGTACAATAATGAATTGAATCCGTGATTTTTTCCCCGTTGTTGTTGTTTATTTTATTTTATTTTCGAAAAGAGATAAATTATCATAGAAGTTTGCAGAGGCCAATTCTGAAATATTTTGTATCAGTGTGTACAAAAGTGTAGACACGCACGTACAAAGACACACATATAACACTATAATTATATTAGTGTATGTATAAGTCTAGATATATTTTATGAATTCTGGAACCTACTGCGGTCAAGCCTTTAATGCCAATACAAGGTGTTTACTTTAAATAAATAGTAGTTCATTCGCCAAACTATCCCACAGTTTGATTTTTTATTAAATGTGTGTGGTAAATAACGATTGGTCTAGAGTAGGTTTCAAAAAACAAATTTCCGAGATCACTGTGTATTAAATACAAACATTTTCATATAAAATATGCTTCAGATGACTAATCTGTCAAAATGATACATTTGAACTTAAAATCCAGAGAATTACGTAAATTAAATATAAAATCTGGCATTTTAGTTTAGAATTCAATGTTAAATTATGGCATGTAATGGATAAAACAGAACATAAAAGATATATGTGTTTTTCGAATTGATATATCTTACTATTTATACCGAAAATACAATGGTAGTTCTACACCTGCAGTAATTATATTACAGACAATTATACTCAGTGTATCAAATATAATAAGTGAAGGAGAGAAGCGAAGTCACTGCAGGTTGTGGCGAAATAAATAAAAGTAGCGCGGCGCATCTTGTATTTCTGAGAAAAAACAATAAAGTAAACTATTAGTTTAATGCCTATTTGTACTGTTTTCTTCTATTTGTGTTATCTTTTAATGACTGGTAGTACATAGAAAGTATGAAAGGAAAATGAGTAACGTGTATGAAATCAAATAAATATATGAATATAGAGAATTCATTTATTTTTATACAAGCTGATATTACTGATTGTATGTTAACTTTTTTGTTTGTCGTTTGCTACAGAAAATGTAGCTCTACATAAGCCAGCCTACCAGAGTTCTTACTACTCAGACGAGTACATGTCACAACGCAGTGCATCACTAGCTGTGGACGGAGAAACTAAAGAGCATGATGACAACTTTATACACACAGGGATATATCAGCCTTACACGTGGTGGGAAGTGGATCTAGGAAAACTGTACTTTGTTCATGAAGTGAAAATATATTTCAGACAGGACTGTAAGTAAATATGTTTCTTTGCCTTTAAACCTTTTTTCTTCTGTACCTTTTCTTTTTTTTTTGTTTTGTTTTGTTTTAATAACATGCAATCATATAATTATACAGCACAAAAACAGATATATGTATATATATATATACATACATATATACATATACACATATACATATGAATACATTCATACATACATAAAACCTAGATACAATCATACATCATATATGTATACATAAATATTTAAGGCATTCATCTTACTTAATATTAAACTCCTTGAGGAGAATCGTGCACATTCTGCTCTATCTAGAGCCCTCTAAAGTAAGGCAAGAATTAAACTCGTTCATAAAACCAGCACTAAAAACAAATAATTTAATTTTCAGCATAAATGAACAAAAATTTGGGCAATCGGACAATAAATTTACTAATTAAAGTATCTAAACATCTTAAATTTAAAATAATAATGAACAAGAAAACAGACTGTGATCGAGTTAAAGATAATACGTACAGCCAGGCAAACTGACAAAAATAGAGTCCATTATCACCACTGACAGATACAGCGTCTAAACGTACTATTTAATGATGACACCCTTTTGTTTTAAAGATTCTCAAATCTATCACTGCTTAACTTAAGTAAACGTCCTCAACTACAAATATAATTCTATCTGACTCTTAACTTTAATACTTTTAGATCAATGGTCATAAATAATAAAAAGAAAATTAACCTATAGAAAATAAATGAGTTATAAAATAAGGTAGTTCTATATGCAAAGTCATAGCAAAAGGAAACTGTTCTGTCTACAAATATATATATATGTTTTTAAACTATTGGCTAGTCAAGAAAAAAAAAATCATATTTAAAGCAAATTTATTTGGCCACTAGAACTTTGAGAGACCTAAACAATACACAGGCAATCCTTAATAATGAGATTCAGGTAATCCGGGATCAAAATAATCTATCAATAAAGGTGTACTAACTTCAGGTAAAGAAGAAAATCATTATAATAATATTATAGGATTAGGTACACATATTGTAAATATAGCTGGAAACGATAGTTATTTCTTAAACGCAGCCAAAACGTCACTAAAAATATGAATGCAAATATTCGAAATTTCATGCTTTATTCGATTAAACAAAAATATGTTGGTTATGGAACCGCCTAATATAAACAATCTATAGAAAAACCGCAAAATTCTTATCACACCAGCTGACAAGGTATCAACAACTGCCATCTCATTAAGGGTAGATAGATTCGCGAAGTCCATAGACAAGTATAATTATTATTATTTTTTATATCAAATTGGGATAAGAAATACATTTTCTAAACATTTATTTCATTTCAATGTTACTGATCTGTTTAGATGAGTTGCGAAGACAAGGAGTACAGATCTACACAAACACAGCAGTGAATTCATCTAACACAGGACATCTGTGTGGTACTGTTACTGATATTCCTGATGTCGTGAGTTTCACGTGTAATGTTAATGCCAGATACGTGACTGTTTATCAAGGAACAGACCATGGCAGCCTTAGTGGTACGACCTTGCATTTTGTAGAAGTTGAAGTATACGGTGAGTTAAAGCGAGCAATGCTTCGTGTTAAACAAATCATAGTTCAAATGTTTACTTCTAGCACACATTGTTTTCAGCTTTTACTTAGCTCACTAATTCAAATGCCTGATGTCAGGGAACAAATAATTACCCTAACGGTGGTACAACCTTGCATTTTTTAGAGACTGAAGTCTATGTTGAGTTATAGAGAACAGTCCTTCTTGCTAATTCTGATTTGAATGTTTGGATGTTGTTAAAGTTTCACATTTATTAATTCATTCACACATACCCTGACCCTCATTTTAAACAATCTTTTTCAAATTTTTGAAATAAATGTATTATTAAGATACATTTCATTCACTTTTCCATATATGTGTTAATTTGTCGATTGGAAACATGAAACCTATCTTCCAAAACTTGTTAATTATTTTTATATATCACAGTGTGACAAGTTATGAGAAAAACGATAATATTATATCATATCATATTACATTATATCATATTATATCACAGCGTGTAAACTGAACGTCAAGTTTGGTCCTAACTGTGACAAGTTGTGTAAAAAAACGTCACTGTGTTAACACACACTCATCTTGTGACGTACAGACAGGAAAGTGTGACACTGCAGGATGTACGGCAGGATGGACTGGAACAGACTGTACACAAGGTAATTACATACATAAAATTAACAGGTACATTTTCGTTTTTTATCTACTTTTATATTATTATTATTATTATTATTATTATTATTATTATTATTATTATTATTTATTTATTTATTTATTTAATTTTTTTTTTTTTGGGAGGGAGCCTTTTGTTGATTTTAATTTTCTGTTGTTTTTTTCTTTTGTTGTTTTTTATCATTCAGATTTGATTACACAGCCGTGCACTTATTTGCTTAAAATGATATTTCCGGAGTTTGCCTCTTAGGAATATTAATGACCGAACGTTTTAAAATACACCACGTCGTTTCATTCATCATATACGCTTTTAAACATTCTATTTTACTATGAAAAACTAATATATTTCATTTTTTTATTTTTTTATCACATCTATTCATAAGCTGATTACAAATTTAGCTTATGTCATTGTATATAATTAGAATTTAAATAAGTACTTACAGTAAGGTTTATTTTTTCTATGAAAATGTGTTTGTAAAATTATATCTCATATGTGTTGATTTTCATTTATAATTAGCACTAATCAAGCTGTGTCAAGGTATCTGAAAAACGTCAGTACGATATATTATATCATATTATGTTATTTTCTATTATATTATATTATATTATATTATGTTATTTTCTATTATATTATATTATATTATATTATATTATATTATATTATATTATATTATGTTCTATTTTATTACATTATATTATGTTATGTTATCTTATTAATTCTGATTTGAATGCTTGGATGTTGTTAAACCTTTTTCATTCGTACACACACACCCTGACCCACATTTAAAACAATCTTTTTCAAATTCTCTAAATAAATGTATAATTAAGATACTTTTCTATTATATCTATATCTATATCTTTCTATCTATCTATCTATCTATCTATCTATCTATCTATCTATCTATCTATCTATCTATCTATCTATCTATCTATCTATCTATCTATCTATCTAACTATCTATCTATCTATCTATATATATAATTTGTCGATTGGAAACACAAAATCTATCTTCCAAAATGTGTTCATTATTTTTATATATCACAGTGTGATAAGTTAATCATTTTATATCATATTATATCATATCATATTACTTATATCATATTATATCATAGCGTGTGAGCTGAAAGTCAAGTATGGTTCTAACTGTGACAAGTTGTGTAAAAAACGTCACTGTGTTAACACACACTCATCTTGTGATGTACAGTGTTATCGCCTAACTTGTTCTGTTAACCAACCGATAATCCTTTAACATACAAATAATATTTTTTGGGCAACTAGCTATAATGTGTTTCACATCCCAGTCGCCTAAACAGAACTTTGGTCACATTTGGCCATTTTGAGTCCTGCAAAATTATATCTCACATTATGAAATCTGTGTGTAATATAAACTGTTATTTTAATACTGTTTAACTATTTCAATCAGAAGATGTAACTAATTGCATCTCAGAAAAATGTCCACAGATCTTGGATTCAAAAGATATAGTCACTACTGAGCCACCACATTTAACATCTACCATAACAAACGACATAGATCATAGATCCCACTGTAATAGCCATAACCCAGCTTTAAATCCTTGTAAACGTCTCCCCGATAATGAGAATCAGTTTTGTAAACCGTAAGTGAGAATGTTGATCGAGTGATCACTTCTCCCCTTCCATTTACTTGTGGTCATTTTACTGAGACAGAGCGGGATGTGAATATGACAGCTGATGCAGAATGAGAGACATCGTCACAAGATGTAAACGCTGCTCCTGTAAGACGCTCATGTAGGTCACGAGCTGGTCAGCACAGTAATCTTCATAACCTACCCCTCTCTGCACTTGTTCTGGAAAGTATGGCAACATTTTAAGTTGAGAAATTTTTAGAATAGAAAAATAATAGCCATTGGTTCCTATTCTATAAAGCTTAGATTATGTAATGTTTTAAAGTTTTTAATGTGGAGTAAATGCTAGCAAGATATATTAACATGACTGCTTTCTATCTGGGAGATTTCATTAGCACTGGGAACCATATGGTCATGTGATATGACCATATATGGTAACTGTTGAAGGGCGTTTTCGGAGGATCCATTAATCCCGTACGAAGGCTTAGTGAATACATCTCACGTAAGGGACATAACTCTAACCTAAGTTTGTGAATACATCTCACGTAAGGGAAATAACTCTAATCGATACAATTTTTTCTTCGCAGTGTATGTAGGTGTACAGCATTTTTGGAGGTTCCATTTATCCCGTACGAATAATTACCATACGTAAGATTAGTGAGTACATTTCATGTAAGGGACTCTAATCAATTATTTGTGAACACATATCACCAAAGGGAGATAACTCAAATCGATATAATTGTTACTTCACGCAGTAAACTCCTCCCACATCTGGTGACCCATTTTATACATAAACGTGACCCGTATTATACATAAACAAAGTGATTTTTCCACAGTTGTGGATCGAATCTCGGTGGTGCAGCATTTTTAGAGGTTCCATTTATCCTGTACGGATAATTAGTGTATGTAAGTTTACTGAGTAGATCTCACTTAAGGGACATAACTCTGATCTATGTTTGTGAACATATATCACTAAAGGGAGATAACTCTAATCGATGTAATTTTTACTTTGCTCTGTGAGTACATCTCAAGTAAGGGACATAACTCTAATATATGTTTGTGGACACATATCACTAAAAGGAGATAAGTCTAATCGTTATAATTTTTACTTGGTGGAGTAAACTCTTCCCACTTCCAGTTACACGTCATGGATTATGTCATAATATATATATAAAGAACGTGATTTTTCCACACTCTTTCATAGATGAATCTGGAATCAGAAAGTACTGCTGTGGAATCTCCAAAAATGCCGTACCGCCGAGATTCGATAACAGGATCTCATACACATGAACATGCTGACAAAAAACTTTAAAGTTTCAACTTGGTTCTGTGTGAGGGCTCGGCAGACAGCCAGCATGCGGGGGAGTAGGGCAGGGGGACATGCGTATGCACCTCATCCCCGGTGCCCGGATTTGAATTATACTTGATATTTAATTCCGTACAATTATTCGTTTTTATTTCTTAAACTATTTTCTTTTTATGCTGTTACAATCTTCTGTTATTTGAAAAAGTGTTTTTTTATATCATTATTAATTTTTGTTATCTTCGCTGAATAATTAAACATAATATAATTGTTTTTCATAATTTCTTTAGCACTTAACTCTACGAATTAATTGAAACAGAAATCTAAATTCGAAACTATATCATTATTATTTTTATTTTTCAAAATTTGTTCTGTTGTTGTTAATGCTATATTCCATTATCATTGTTATATTCATTCCTATTATTAATGGAGAACAGAGTTATTTCCCTTTGACTACCTAATATATGAAATTGACTAATTATTATTATTATTAGTAGTAGTAGTAGCAGTAGTAGCAGTAGTAGTAGTAGTAGTTGTATTAGTAGTATCCCTATTTGTGCATTCTGTCTGTCTTTATGTATATATCTAAATATATCTATAATTATGTACATATAGACAGACAGACAGAGGATAGATAGGTACATTTATATTAGCGATGAATAAATGGATAGAGACAGGTAATGGGCACTGTATATGAGTAAGAAAATTATATCATTTCTTCATTAACGTCTCAATAATGTTTTTAATAAATATGTTAGAAAAAGGTGAGCAGGTGTGACCAACAAACATATTTATATAGATAGATAGATATATTTATTTACATAATTATCTCTCATTCTCTGAAAAATCATACACACATGACATACTTCTCTGTTTCATACATACATCAATACCTCTTCTCTCTCTATGACACACACAGACATATAACCACACCTACATATCAGTCTCTCTAAGTCTAGCTATCTATCCACAATCTATTTCACACACATATAAACATACTTTTATTCACATATTCAGTTATATACAATCCTCTAACATAAAAAACAAATACTCATGATTATGAACCTATGTATCTATGTATCTATTTATGTAGTTTGCATATATAGATTATGCAGTTTATACAATATATGTGTTTGTGTGTGTCCATCCATTTAGCTATATCTACCCTAATACACATATATATACACATAAACCTACTCACTCTTGTATTTATTTATATATAATCTCTCTATCAATCATCTGATTCTCTCAAAAAAATCCACAAAAAGCACACTCTATTTCACACACATTTATATACCCATTCTCTCTAACACAAATATTTTTATACATACATACACACAGACACATACACATCAATTTATCTATGTCAGTGTTTCCCAACCGGGGCAGTTAGACGGACAGAATGAAATAGACAGAACAAACGAATACACCTACAATAACATTACAGTGATTACTATGTACAATGCACATGGATAATAAGGATATCATGCCTAATTTAAATAGTAATTTGTATATATAAATAACTATTTAATTAGTTAAAGTGTAAATAGTTTCTAATATAAAAAAAAACAAGTTTATTTTACTTTTCGGGTAAATCATTAGTATTGTGCAGAAGCAAATATATTTGTGACTTCACTGATGATGTACTGCCAACCCCTTGCATTAAGACGCACGTGGTTGTTAGAAGCACATGAGTTAGTTGCGAACAGAGCAGAGTGTGTGTGTGTTGTGTTTTGTCATCCCTCCTACCTGCCAATATTTGAACACACTTTTTAACGTGTGAAAGATGATGAAGTATTTGAAAAGAAGATGTGCAAGTGAAGAAGAGGATAGTGGAGATGAGCAACACTTAGCAGAGCAAAGTACAAGTAAGGTAGCTAAAGTGGGTGAGACTTCTGTTGCTTTAGTTTGTCTTTTTTTGTTTTAGCTGGTAAAATAAAATAAATGTGTGTGGGGGGGTGGGGCACCGCAGGATATTAAAAAAATGTTATAGGGCTCTGCATTGATGAAAAGGTTGGGAATCACTTATCTATGTTATCTGTATATATCTATCTATATATGTACCTAATTATTGTCTACCTAACCTATCAATCTATTCTCAAGCAATCAGTAAGTCTAACTACCTATATCTCTGTCATTTGTCTATATCACTTGCTCCAGTCTATATCTCTACCGTTATCTATATCATTTGTCTGTCTCTTTGTGTCTCTAAGACTTCACTCTCTCTCTCTCTCTCTCTCTCTCTCTCTCTCTCTCTCTCTCTCTCTCTCTCTCTCTCTCTCTCTCTCTCTCTCTCTCTCTCTCTACCTTTATCGCTATCACCTGTCTTCATCACTATCTTTATCTCTGAATTGTCTGTTTCATTACCTTTCTCTATCACTTTTCTGTCTCTCTACCTAAATCTCTATGTCTTCTCACTGTCTACCTATATCTCTGTCACTTGCTATCTCTCAACCTTTATGTCTAACCCATGATAATAATAATAATATATTAGTGCATCTACAAACAAAAGGACCAACTAGATCACTGTTACTAATTACAGAAATTTTCCTAGCCAGTTAAAGAATAGTGCCTCACCATGCTTTGAACTGATCGCACCATGCTGCACCTATTGGTACCAATTAAAAATATTTCTTGCCTTTCAATTTCTTTTTAAAAATTGTTATAATTAAATTTCTCTGATTAAAACCTTGAATAACAAAGATATGCTACTTCCTTTAAATTAGAACGAAAAAACAAACTATTTTATTTTAAGGATAACATATATGTATGTGTGGATCATGACAATGGGTGACCAATTTAAAAACAGTATGTTTTCTAATATTTAATTACTGTACAGGCTTTCATACAATACACTGAAATAGACTGACATACTTTGATAGTGTTACATTCTCATAATATTAATTCTCACCCCAAGAAATTATAATAACAATTAAAAATTAATACAACCATGTTATTTATATGCAGTATATAGAATTGTCACAACTGTGACATGTGAACATCCAAACGTGTAATTTGAAAATAATATTTTTACCAACAGTTTCAAGTTAGTGTTAATGTTGCTGCACATCTTTTCTAACAAAATGTTGAATGCTGTTGTGAAGGTAATCCTGTCAGCCAGCTGGAATCCCAGGAGGGGGTATAGGTTCTGGAAGTCCTGTTATCAAGCTCATCAAGCTTTTGCTTATAAAATACAATGTCTGGTTTATCACTGCAAAAATGGAAATTCTGACTTGACTTCATTCCTTTAAGAGGACAAAACCACCCATCAAAGTACATCTGCCAGTCTGGTGCAAACTTGATATGGCCAGAAGGCATAAAATTAAGTGTTATTTCTGTATGGAGTCCAATCATAACCCTACCACAACATAAATTGATTCTTATTTTGTCACAATGTAAGTTCACTTTCAATTCTCCCAGGCCAAACTTCAGTAGAAAATGATATAGTAAAGAAATTACCATATTAGACCCCTTGCTGCTATTGATACCTTCATCAATCAAATAATTAATCTGCTGAGGAAAGGCCTGACAACATTCCAAAAATCCTACATTTTCTAGATACAAGGAAATAAACTGGTCCAGGCTGGAGCAGACTACTTGGTATGTGGACTTGTTGGGTGAAATTGAAAGAATAATGAATTGTACCAGGGAAAGAGTTAGGTTGGTGACGGCCAGCACTGGTAATATTAGCTTCAGTGGCAGTAACTTTGCACTCTGCCATCATGTTATTATATAACTTCCTTTCAGATTCCACAATATGCAGATGATTTAGTTGTTCACCAAGCACTCACATTTTCTTGTCTTCTGGAAGATTGGCAGTTCAGTGAATCATCTTGTTGTTTTGTTTGCACTGCCAGCATAAATCTGTCCTAGGGTGTCCAACAACTATGAAGGGAACATGCAGCTTCCTTAGATTAACAAAGGAGGATTTCCCAATGACATGATGACCCAAAAAGAAAAGAAACATAAAAATAAATAAGTATTAAAACAATCACTGCAAATTATAACTTTTTCAAATAACAATTTCTAAATAATTTAATTACTAATTTTCCATATCAAGAGTAACAATATCAGTAACTTTAAAACTTAAAAACTAAGTAAGAACATAAATGTATGCATGGCTATTTGAATTAGTATACTGTTTTAAGCACCTTTCCTATAAAGTATAATTTAATGCTTGTTTTAAATCATCTCCAGATACAGAAGTCAAGTAAAGGTAGGGGGTGTTTAATCTTTGCTTCACAACAAACATGTATACATATTAAATTATATATGTATATCGACATGTATATTCAGCTATACATAAATCTCTATACATTCTTATACAGGTATATATAAAACCCACAAATATACCAATCTATTCATTCAAATAACTATGTAGTATTAAAAATAAAACAAATTCATTAAAACATGACACAGTGACAGTATGGTCAAATTTTACATAATAAAAAGAATATTCTCAGTACCAAGGAAGGGAACAAATATTAATGAGCAGTTAGAAAAAAAACAGTTGCTTTATCAATAGTTATAATTTATTTGGTTGTGCACATGCTTGTGAAAAAAAATTTGTGTGAAGACACAATCAACTTACCTCATGCAGTAGCAAGTTGTTGGTAACGACTTCAAAGTGAAGCCTTCGTCTCAGGTGTGTGGAGTATGTTGACATCACTTCTCTTGAATCCTGGTATCTGGCCAGGTAAGATGAGTGCATGGTCCTCTGCAAAATGCTGCAGAAACTGGACAACACAACACTCTCTGTTTCATCAGAACTAAGTACACTGGAATTAAATTTTCTCCCATCACATTTTTTCTGTCTTGGAGTTACTCCATGCTGACGTAGTGCTTCAGCAATGCTGTTAGTTTATTCTGATTAACTGTGAAAATTTAAATAAAACAGGCCTGAGTATTTTGTACAAAGCATTTAAGCCTATAAACTGATAACCAAGTATTTCTTAACACACACACACACATACTGTTATCTGAGTAGCAATTATCACTATTGCTGATACACACATATACACACTATTATCTGAGTAGCAATTATCACTATTGCTGATACATACACACACACTATTATCCGAGTAGTAGCAATTATCACTATTGTTGATACACACAAACTCATTCACACACACGCACGCACACATTATCAGAGTAGCAATTATCACTACATATATACTCACTCACTGATACACACACACACACACACACATACACACTCACTGTTGTCTGAGTAGTAGCAATTATCACTGTTGCTGATACACACTCTCATTCACACTCAGGAATATAAATATATGTAAAGCTAAAATTACAAAATTAATTATAAAAGGCAGACAGAGATGCAGAGGCAGAATAAGAGAGAGGTACATCTATCTATCTATCTAGCTATCTAAATGAAATTTGGCTGACAGCTTGAGCATGTGCTGTTGTGCACATTTTCTGATTGCTTGACAGACAGGGTCAAGATCTGCTGCAGGCAATGACCAACCACCAACACTTAGAGCTTCACATTCTTTATTCAGAAATAATCAAATTATATTAATTATTTAAAAACATTTACAAAATTAAAATCGGTAATGGTTACTATTAATGAAAAGCCAATAACTCGAAAGATGGAGATGCAGTTAAGAGATTGAAAATATTAATATATTTATTTAAAAAGGGCACTTACCTGGAAACCCATCCATATTTCTTCATGTCTACTGGGCTACTTGTTTACAATAAAAGTTGGTATAACCTTTACACCTAATTATCACTATTGCTGATGCATCCACACACACAAACACACACACACTATCATCTGAGTAGCAATTATCACTGTTACTAATACACTCACACACAAACACACTCACACTATTATCTGAGTAGCAGTTATCACAGTTACTAATACACTCACACACAGATACACACACACATTATTACCTCAGTATTAGCAATTATCACTACTGCTGATACACACACACTATTATCTGAGTAGCAGTTATCACCCACACACACACACACACACACTATTATCTGACTAGTAGCAATTATCTCTATTGCTGATACACTCACACACACACTATTACCTCAGTAGTAGCAATTATCACTATTGCTGATACACTCACACACACACACACACACACACAAAACCACACAGAGTAGCAGTAGTCACTATTGTTGATACACATGCACACACTCACACAGACATGCAATTATCTGAGTAGCAGTTCTCACTGTTGCTGCTAAACTCATACATACAAACACACACTATTATCTGAGTAGTAGCAGTTATCCCTATAGCTGATATACACACACATATTCATTCACTCACACATACACACTATTATCTGAGTAGCAATTATCACTGTAGCTGATACACTGACACTCACACACACACACACTATTATCTCAGTAGCAGTTATCACTGTTGCTGATACACTCAGACACACACAGAGTAGCAATTATCTGTATTGCTGATATAATCACACACACAAACACAAAATCACACAACTATCTCAGTAGTAATTATCACTGTTGCTTATACACTCACACACACACACACAGTAGCAGTTATCACTATAGTTGATACAGACAAACACTGACACAGACACACAGACTATTATCCGAGAAGCAGTTTTCACTGTTGCTGATAAACTCACATATACAAACACACACACACACTATTATCTGAGTAGCAACTATCTCTATTGCTGATACATTCACTCTCACACACACACACACACACACACTATTATCTGAGTAGTAGGAATTATCACTATACACCGATACACTCACACACACAGAGTAGCAGTTATCACTATAGTTGATACTAACACACACACTACTATCTGAGTTGCTGATACAGACACACACACACACACACACTATTACCTCAGTAGTAGCAATTATCACTTTTGGTGAAACACTGACAAACTCACACACTCACTATTATCTGAGTGGAAGAAATTATCTCTATTATCTCCATCACTCACACTCACAGACACAGATATACACATCATTACCTGAGTAGTAGCAATTATCACTATTGCAGATACAATGATACACACACTATTATCTGAGTTGTAGCCATTATCACTGTTGCTGATAGACACATACTGTTATCTGAGTAGTAGAAATGATCATTGTTACTGATACATATACACACACACACACTATTTTCTGAGTACCAAAATTGCTGTTACAAACACTATTATCTGAGTAGTAGGAATTATCACTATTGCTGATACACTCAAACACACACTATTATCTGAGTTATATCAATTATCACTATTGCTGATACACACACACACACACACACACACACACACACACTATTATCTGAGTTATAGCAATTATCACTGTTGCTGATACACTCACAAACACACACACACACACCCTATTATCTCAGCTATATCAATTATTACTGTTGCTGATACACACTATTATCTGAGTAATAACAATTATCACTGTTGCAGTTAAACTCATACACACACACATACACCCTATTATCTGAGTACTAGCAATTATCACTTCTGTCGATACATTCAACACACACACACACACACACACACACACACACACAATTATCTGAGTAGTAGCAATTATCACTGTTACTAATACACACACATTCAATCTTATCTGAGTCACAATTATGAATGTTGCTGTTAAACACACACACAAACACACACACACTGTTATCTCAGTATTAGCAATTATCACTGTTGCTGATACACTCTCATGAATACACACACTCACACAGATTATCTGAGTTATAGCAATTATCATTATTGTTCATACACACACACACACACTATTATCTGAGTAGCAATTATCACTGTTGCTATTACACTCACACACAAACACAATATTATCTCAGTAGCAGCAATTATCACTGTTGCTGATATACACAAAAACATTATTTTTTGAGTAGTAGAAATAATCTATATTCCTGAAACACTCACACACACTCACACACATATTATTATCTGAGTAGTAGCAATTATAACTTCTGCTGATACAATCAACACACACACAAACACTATTATCTGAGTAGTAGGAATTATCACTGTTGCTGATACACTCTCACACACACTATTATCTGAGTTATAGCAATTATCAATATTGCTGATACACTCATATACACACACTATTAGCTGAGTAGTAGCAATTATCACTATTGCTGATACACTTAAATACACACTACTATTATTATTGCTCATACATTCACACACACAAACACACCCAATATTATCTCAGTAGTAGCAATTATCACTGTTGCTCATACACACACACACTATTATCAGAGTAGTAGAAATTATCTTTATTGCGGAAACACTCACATGCACGAACACACATATTATTATCTGAGAAGTAGCAATTATCTGTTAGTAATACATACACACACACACAAACTATTATCTGAGTAGCAAGTATCACTGTTGCTGTTAAATTCACACACTCAAACACACACACACTATGATCTGAGAAGTAGCAATTAGGACTGTTGCTGATACACTGAACACAAACACAATATTATCTGAGTAGCAGCAATTATCACTGTTGCTGATACACACACACACACAATCATCTTATTAGTAGCAATTGTCTCTATTGCTGATAGTCACACACACATACACTATTATCTTGGTACTAGCAATTATCACTGTTGCTGATACACTCAAACTCACTCACACACAAACACACTATTATCTGAGCAGTAGCAATAATCTCTGTTGCTGATACACTCACACACACACACACTATTATCGGAGTAGTAGCAATTATCACTATTGCTGATACAACTAACTCACACACACACACACACACTATTATCAGAGTAGTAGCAATTATCACTATTGCTAATACAACACTCACACACACACACACACACACACTATTATCAGAGTAATAGCAATTATCTTTATTGCTTGCACACTCATACATAATCACAAACACACATTATTATCTGAGTCATTGCAATTATCTCTATTCCTAATACACTCTCACACATACACATACACACACACACAAACACAGAGACTATTATCAGAGCAATTATCACTATTGCTGATGCACACACACTCACTCACTCTCAGGAATATAAATATGTGTAAAGCTAAAATTACAAAATTAATGATAAAAGTCTGAAAGAGACTCAGAGACAGAGAACATGAGAACATGAGAAAAAAAAAAAAACGACACAAGCAATTTATACATATTTAAATACTTAATAACAAATACATAATAATTAATACAATATCTAACCCCCCCAAAAATATTTATATGCATTAAAAAGATCTACATAAAATTATTTCATTATATAATGTTTACTTTAATATTCTTAGCATATGGTTTAACTAAATTGTCTATGTCAGATACAGAAAGATAAGGATTATATATAGAATAATGATTCAAATATTAAACAAAAATTTAAAATTAAAAAAACAATTACTAAAGCTGTTTATGAAAATAATTTAAAAAAAACAAAGAAAAGAAAGGAAGAAAATAAGAAAGAAAATTAAAAACATGATAATTAGGAACAAATAAGAAATGATACATAAAGACAGAGACAGAAAAGCAGATAAGTATATAGTAAGTAGAGACATAGTAAGAAAGACAAATATATTTATCTGAACATTTTCAAGGAAAGAAATACAGACAAACAAAAGCAGAGAGAGATAGAAATAAAATAAATAAATAGGGAGGCAGGCAGAAAGAGAAACAGATAGACTAAGACATATTTAACTGAATATTTTTTAAAGATTTTAAAATCTGACTAAGTGGTAAAGCTTATGGATGTTTAAGTCTTGGTCTGGCTGCTTTCAACAAAAATTCCAGTTTCACAAGAAGATTAGTCAGTCAAATCACATGATCAAACATTTTCTGTTCCCTTTCTTTCTTAGACATTATTTTTTACCAAAATACCTCTGGCAATGGGTGATGGTGTTTCAGGTTTCTTTTCTAGTGTGTCTGGATCTTTCTTGGCACAGCAGTTTGAGTTTTCAGCAGTTGGTCTGGTGATGTCAGTTTGTCTTGGGTCTAATGGTGGTACTGGTGTTGTTGGTGCCAACTGCTGTTTCATTTTCAATGATGTGGAACCTATGTCAGTTCTTTGGAAAAAAAAAAAAACAGAAAGAAAAAAAATTATATATATATATATATATATAAACACAGAGGGCAGACCTTGAAATTAAGATAATACATTAAGTGAATATAAATACAAATATTTATCCAAATCATTGGTAACTATTTAAAAGACACTAATAGTAACAAACAAGTTATCAGAATAATACAGGTTCTAAAAAAGTAACTAATAATAATAATTTCCAGAAAACAGACATATTGACAATACAAGTTTACACCTTCATTATTGTTTGGGTTTGTTTGGCTACTAAATAGAGCTGTTAGGGAATATAGAACATCTATTAAACAAAAAATGAAAATACTAAAAACTTCAAATCCCAAAGAGTATTTGTCAATTCTGAACAACAGTAACAGCAACTCTTAACATCCATGTTGATGAAACATGTAGCATAATAGAAGAATTACACTCTCAAGGACAAGAAACTACTAATTATTAAGCTGTTCAGGTAAATTTTTTACATCTGTACTTAATTCTAGATTAAATAAGTATGCAGATGAAACAAACCTGATTTTAGAAAATATGACACTTCTTCTTTTATTTTAAAATATAGAAATTTACAACAAAATAATCAGGTTTGTATAAAAGTAAGTGTGTGTGTGTGTGTGTGTGTGAGAGAGAGAGAGAGAGAGAGAGAGAGAGAGAGAGAGAGAGAGAGAGAGAGAGAGAGAGAGAGAGAGAGCATGATATAAAATGCAGTGTATGACACAGAATTCTAATGTTTGTTACACAATGCAACTTCCTACATTAAATAAATTAAACTTCATTAGGTTTAGAATAATAAGAAAACAAACTCAAATTCACCTGTTCAGTTTTTTTATTTTTTCCAGTGGAAGCAGTACAAACTTTATCCTCAGTGTTGGACAGCACCTTCTACTGAAACAGCTTCACTAGCCAACATCAGTGCATCAATTATGTGCATTCTAAAAAAAAAAAAAAAATAATAATATAATAAAAATAACAAACTGTTATAAATAAATAACTAATGTTTCTGTTATTATTAAAATTAAAATTTTACTGTTATCAGTTACTAGGTTATTCAGACACAAAGGGGTGTGGGATATTTTTGATGTACTTTGTATATCCTTTATAATGATAATGATGGTAATGGTATTAATTTAATTAATTAACAAAACAATAGCAAATAAATGATTATTACTATGCTATTTTACAATCAGTAAAGAGTTGTTAGTGTAAAATTTATTTCACTTTCTCTAAGAATTAAATATAAGATAAAAAACTTACAACTTGGAATTGTGCAGTCTGCAGTTTCTGTACAGCTGATTCATCCTTCTCCATAACATAAATCCCTTTCTAGACAGCAACTGAACAATACAGCAGTTACCTGTATAAAAGATTTATCATTAATTGGTAAACAAAGATTTTAGCAATTCCAACATGAACATGACACTTTTTTCTTCTTTTTTTTAATCAATCTACATTTGTCTGATCAATGCATTTTTGTTTGTTTATTATCATTCATGATGCAATGTCTCTCACACACACAAACACACACATACATATGCATGATCACACACACACACACACACACACACACACACACACACACACACTAATAAAAGAACATACCATGCCACTGCTGAGAGGTTTCTGAAAACATTACTTGACACAAGATTGTTGGTTCTCATTATCAATAGTCTCTTGTATACATTCTTTGAAAAATGGCCTGGATTTTTGTGATGATGAAGTAGGGGACAGGGACATGGGTGCATTGGTCCCACTCTGAATCAGGTACAGGACTAGCCTGGTCCTTCGAATGTGGCAAGACATCACCTGCTGCTCAACTTCCTGGCTGTTTTCCCTCCCACCGTCAAACACAGCCATCGCAGTCATCTGCCAGAAGAAGTCTTTTTACCAGCATCAGCTTGTTTTCACAAAAAAGCAGACTTCAGTGGTGCTCTGCCCTTTTCTTCTTGTTCCTGTCCATGCTGAATGTAAACCATCGATATATCATATTATAGTATTCCAACAGCACTTGCACTCTACAGT
>CM022670.1:21804151-21833788 GCA_012295275.1 Chrysomallon squamiferum
AACTTTTTAGTTTAAAGAAATGAATGATATAAATAAGTAAAATATGTATAACATGTAACAGATGTCATAGGTATAAAGACACATACAAACTCAGATAAATCTACCATTCTTAATAGAAATGATTAAGTTTCACTAAATTCGAGTTTTTAACTAAATCATTATTCAAATTAATAATAATTATTATAAAATTAAATTATTTATTATAATAGTATAGAATATTTTCTGTAGATAACAAAAATATCTGAAGAGTATTTTAAATCTTCCATATGTTCATTTTGTCGTTTGGACATCTTTGATCAACAGCTACAGCTTGCAAAGGAATATAATCATTTGCCTTTTGTTGGTTATCGTCAGATGAGAGAATCATAATTGATCTTTCTGTAGTTGTCTTCGCTGACAGTAAAATACATTATCTCTTTATAAAATACTGTTAAATGTTTAATGATTTACAATCTATACAAAGATAAATATATTAAAGCTAAAACTACATAACATAAAAGACATTGATACTTGACATATAGACATATCTCAATTTAAAATCAGCCATACAATTAATGCATAGATATTTTAGTGATTATATATGTATATGTGATTATCACCTTTGTAACATAATACATAAAATATACTTGCATGCACAAAGCATACAATCTCACATACAAATGTAATCAAATATATATAAAGATACAATATACACACACACACATACGTCTGTATAAATGCATGCACACATACAGACATTATATACTGATACATACATATATAAATACATTTATCCATACATACATACATACATGTATACGCACACACACAAACATATATATATATATATATAAACATACAACTAGCCGTTCACCAGCTGTCCGTACATACATACATACACATTCATACTTAATACATCTGTAACTGCACACACACTCACACACACACACACACACATCTACATGTACTCATATGCGTTCATGAAAACCTATAAACATGCGCGCACACATTCACATGCACCACACACCCAAAAAACACATACAAAGAAACAAACATATTTGATTTGATAATTAAAATGTTAATCAGAGTCTAATCCAAACTTTCCACAACTACATTCTGAAAATAGTGAAATGTATTAAAGTCTTCTGTTTCACATCCGTAGAGAACATTCTAATTTTTATACTGATAGCAATCTTATTTGTATAGTCCAAACAAACATGAAAGCAAAACATTCTACATATTATTACTATTATTATTATTATTATTATTATTATTATTATTATTATTATTATTATTATTATTATTATTATCATCATCATCGTCATCATCATCATCACCATCACCATTATTTTATTATTGTCATCATCATCATTAAAATTCACATGACGTATTCCAAATTAATTTTGCATTCAGTATACCTTCTTTTTCTTTATTTTTAACTTTTTCAGTTTATTTTGTTTTTATTTTTAAACTTTAAAAGATGTAGACGCATATTAGTCCGTGGAATCCTACGAACGATCTTAACAGCAGTTATTGAGTATTAACGCTATTAATAAAATAATTAAAACTGAAAAGAATAAATATTAAATAATTAATGAAAAATACATATATGATGCTAAATGTTTTGACCTAATGTGTGTTGAAATCAAAAGTAATTTTATGTTACAGAATGTTTATTATTTCAAAGCATAATTAATTTACTAATACAATAATTACTTCAGTGTTTGAAAAGTCTACAGTTAATGTGCAGTATTTCTAAAAAAATAAAAAAGGCTGCTCATTTACCTTGAGTACAGTCTGTTCCAGTCCATCCTGCAGTGTCAAACGTTCCTGTCTGTCCGTCACAAGAGGAGCTGGTGTTAACACAGTGACGTTTTTCACACAATTTACCACAGTTAGAACCATAACTGACTTTCAGTTCACACGCTAATATAATATAATATAATGTAATATAATAAAACGTAAAGTAAAATAACACCGTAATGTAATATACATAACATAAATAAACAGTACAACAAAATTTAAAATAACGTAACATAATTATATTATAAAATGTTTAACTCTTCCTTTTCTTCTTTTCGTTTTTTTCTTTGTTTTTTTTTTCGCTTTTTTTGAAAATTATTATCATCTTTTTAATAGTTAAAATCAGTAAAAATAGAAAGAGCACTGACGTAACGTGCCGCACGAAAGGCAATTAATTCATAACATCTTGTCAGAATAATCCTTATATTACCTAATGTTCTAATACAATACAATACAATACAAAATAATATAATATAATAAAGGAATAAGGAACCAACCAATCAATCAAATAAACAAACAAGAACTAAATATAGAAATAAGGAAAAAACAAACAAAGCAGTGAATAAACAAATAAATAAATTGTAAACATCAAATCTCAAACAGTAATAAAGCATATCTCTTGGGTACGAAAGAGAAAATTAAACCAATTTTGTTACAACCAGTTGCAAAATATTTGTTAATCTCATGAATAAAGTACGACATTCCTAGATCCACTTCCCACCAACAATAAACTTGTCAGTCTTATTTTGTTTGGTGACGTCATGAACTATAGTTGATGATTTGATAAGAACCCCGGCAATATGACTCTTTTCCATCTACGTTCACTGATCAAAAAATAAATTTAAAAAACAATATTTGTAATATAAGTGTATACCAAACTAGAAACAATCCAAAAAATGTATGTATGTATGTATATATATATATAGATAATCAGATATTCATCACACACACTCGCATAGACACACACGCACACAAACAAACACACACACAGATACTTACACTCACGTACACAAACAAACCAAAGTGTACCTAACTCTGATAAAACTACAAAAAAGTCTCTCATTTGCATTTTCAAAAAATCGCCAAAAAGAAATAATAATAATAATATTAATAATAAATAAATAAGTAAATAAGAATGAAGACAGGAATATCTACCAAAAAACAAACAAAAAAAAACAAAAAAATGACAACATATTTAATTAAGTATACCAGTATACATAGTCAAAAACATATTTATATTTATTTATACACATACACATACATAGATGGATATTTAGGAAAAATGCACACATGCATAGAATCTTGAATATATACACAGAACTATGAATGTATTTATACATATACACAAATCAATACATACATACATGCATAAACGTCCATAGACACATTCGTACAAATACATACATGCATACATAATATATATATATATAGACACACACACATAATACATTCATGCATACATAATATATTCATGCATAAAAAATATATTCACGTATACATATATGTACAGTATATTTGTATAACCTCCCTAAAGTCACACCTGCCAATAGTCATTCAGTTTAAAACGAAAAAGTTCAAAGTTGGATGCATTCACTCTCACTGCCTTATTGTACACAGTAATAATGGTAGGCTCCGAGAAGTAAATGTTTCCAAGTCGATATAGAAAGTTTTAAGCGTTTGATATGTGTCTGTGATCAGCTACGACAACAATTAAAATTTATATATTTTTTTGTCTTGTGTACGTATTTAGTTTTAGTCATTAACTACTAAACTTCTTTAACAAGGAACTTGTGAAGTGATAACAAACGTAAACAATATGAAAACGTAAATGTTAGTAACTTACTAAATAGTCCATAAAACTGCACTGCTCTGTGTTAGTCAAGTTAAACATTGGTATGTTTAGCCCAGTGTTTCATCTGACTGCCGCTCTCACTGTGTGACTCACTGCTGGGTGTCTAACTATCGGCACGTGTGACTAATGGGCACGAACCATTTGTAGCATTACTTACAAAATGAGCAGAAACCAGAACTTGATGTTCACTGTAGGATTTCTTTCACTCTGAATATAATTATTTAGCGAGTAGAATATAATTCCAAAATAACTGTTTTGGCTACAGCAGTAGTTGTAGTAATAGTAGTAGTATTAGTACAGAAGTGCACAAATTGTATTTCTACCTGACCAATTAATTGTTCAAGTAATCTGTGCGCCTCTGTAATACCAGTAATAATAATAATAATAATAATAATAATAACTGTTTGAATAATTGCAAAATAAACAAAGAGATAAACAAATTATAAATAAATAAAACTTACGTCGGTATGTATTTATGTATACAATTTTTGAAATAGCATTTTATGACATTATTGTTCTTTAAATGTAACACATTGAAAATATGATAGTGCAAATCGTGCGTGTGTCTGTGTGTATGCCTATGTATGTCTATACTTGTACTTATGTGCTGTGTTTATGTATGTATGTATATATAAGTATGTATATAAATAATGTAAGTCTTTTGTCTATATGTATATTTGTCTGTGTGTTTGTAATCTTGTGTTAGCACGCGGCGCATTTCGGCTTAAAGGAAGCTTAATCTCTCACTTACCTAATTCAGTATATGTGTGAACAGAAAACACAGCAAAATAACACAAAAGGAGAAAAAAAAAAAAATAATAATAATAATGGTTACAGTTTAAATTTGATCAATTTGACAAATTTGATCATGAATAGAAAATCTGGTTGAAACCAGTCCGTCATTGTGAACAAGAGAGTAGGTGATTTTACAAAGCGAATAGATTACTATTAACGTATGTGGCTCGCTTTTACTTTTAATGGCTCGACAACGTATCCCTGTGTAAAAAAATGTAATATGTATTTCTCAGAAGCTTAAATGTCAGGCATGACTTGCTCAAGGCAGGACAAATATTTTGGCAAATGCACAATAAGACCTATTCAGAGACTCAAGGTTTTTTTTTTTTCTCACGTAAAATGAAGTTTATGATATGTTCGTTGTTCACCTTTATTTCTACGTATTAATGTATACAAAGGTTAACATGACCTGTTTATGTCATTTTATTTTAATTCTCATACACAGAAGAAACACAAAATATGAAAGTAAGGAATATTCACGTTAAATCAGTTTTGTTGTTTTGTACGTTTATATTATCCTATATTTTTATTTATTTATATTTGTATTTATCTGTTTATTTATTTTATTTTATTTATTTTTGTTTTTCCACAGTAAATGTCACAGTTGTGTGTCTGTTAATATTTAAAAATTAATAACAATAACAATGCAAACATCTTATTTATGTCAACATCTTTGTAGTTCTGTATCAAAATCCATCTTAATGTCACACGACGACTCTGGCTAGTGAAAACAGTGACGGACAGGATCAACTCCTATCTCAGGCTGCCGGCTTCACGACAAAAATGTAAATAAATAAATATATCTCTGTATCAATCAGTATACGATCCTCTCACTCATGAATATTCAGTAACCACCACAGAGACGCCAACACTAATGACGTTAAAAGCAGAATGACTGACACTAATGTCAACGCTGTATTTCAGATATAAAAGCCAATACACAGATTTTTCTTTTATGTTTCATTGTCCCGAAAAACACTGCTAATAATAGGGATGGAGCGGATAATAGTGTAACATCTATAAACATGTAATAATAATATTATTAAATTAGAATAGAAAGAGAAAAAAAGAGCATACTAAATACAACTGTGTTCATGTAAATATACAAATACATGACACAACAACAAACTCTCATAAATAATGAGAGTTGTGTTGAGCAAAGTTAACAACAGTGGTACCTGTCTTGTGTGGTCGAGAATCACAGCTGTCCATTCATCAGAGGTAGAATAATAATAGACAATTTACTTTTTATCATATTCAGAAGAAAAATCAATCATGGCAGGGCATATCGAGTTCATTGATGGATGTGAATAAAACATATTTTCCACGTCATAAAAATTCATAATAAGCAGAAGATATATTTATACTTCACAAAATACTGTGTTTGAAATCCAAACAGGGTCCCGATTTGTGCAAACCGCACCATCTTTTCAAGTCAAAAGTGCGCTAAGACGCGGTGTCTACAAAACATAAATATGGATGGAATATGAACTAAATGGGTTGCATTTTAGCGGTTTGGCGGGCAACCCTTTGGCGATTACAGTTTACAGGAAAAGGGCGATACCGTCTTTAAAAATATCACTGAAATGTTTTTTAAATAATAATACTACTACTAATAATAATTACAATAATAATAATAATAATGTGATGATGATGTTAGTGGTAATAGTTAAACTAATAATAATGATTTATTAATATGATGCTGAGCAGAAGAAGAACTAGACTGGTTCGCTAAGAAACTTGTTAAAATAGATATCTTTTTTGAGAAAAAAAAAAAAATAAATATAAAGAAGAAATAAAAAAATATATATATATATATTTTAAAGATTAATTATATGGGTGTTGTACATTAATAGCCTGTATGGCAAGTTGCTATGTTTAACATGTTTTACCTATTATTAGATATAGATAACTGCAGTTCCGGAACTCTCCCGCATTATGTCAGTGACAGCATTGCAGTGATATATTACGTTTATGAATACACATTCATATATCTATGTATGTATTTATGCATTTGTCCTTTTTGTCTCGATATCTGTGTGGTTGTGTAGTTACATGTGTGCGTATATGTATAGCTATATGTTTGTGTTCGTTATATACCAAAGTTCAAAACTATACACATAAACTTTCAAAGCAAAAAAAAAAAAAAAAAACAATAACTGTCAAAAATCATCTTTCTAATAGAAAATGTTATATATATATACAGTATACCCTCACCTGTTCGCGGTTCCCCATTCGCGGCCCCACATATTCGCGGGTTAGGCTCTTAACCCTATCGCATCGTATGCTGGTATACCAGGCGAGCGTCATAACGTCATAAAAACAAATGCTCGGTAAACCGCACAAACAATATCAAGTTTTTTCAATTATTATTGCAATACAGTACGTATTTTTTTATAAATGCATACACTGTATGTATAGTGCATATTTTTTGTGACCGTGTATTAATAATGTTTTTAATTGCATATTATTACTGAATTGTATTATTATTACCTGAACTGTGCGTACTGTATTCATCTGTCTGTTTGCCTTTAAATTTGTTCCACTTTCTGTCAATTCTAATACACATGTTGTACGCATAGAAAATGACTTTACGGTACAGTAATACTGTATGGGTAACTATGCTATGCGGTGTTACTGTCCTCCTGTACTTACGTTTCTTTCTGATTAAAATATTGTTTCAGCACAAAATTAAAATGTGTTTACATTATCATTACTACATTAGTGAAATACATAACTGCATGCAATATTACTACATTATTACTGTATTAATGAGTAAGAGTGTCTTTAGAAAGTGTTTGGGAAGCATTTAGTACCGTATATAATCTCATAATAGACGTTTTAAAACTGCATCCAATATTCGCGGTTTTTCGCTATTCGCGGGGGGGTTAAGAACGTAACCCCCGCGAATAGCGAGGGAATACTGTATATATTTCAATTTACCAAATTCAGTGACTGATACGAACGCACACACATACAGACAGATGAACGTAATTACACACAAACATATATTCAAACACAGCAACGACAGCAACAACAACGACTCTCCAAGGAACAGATTAAAATTGTATTTAAAAATTAATCTTTAATGTGACAAACTCAGTTTCTCTAAGTTCAGTTGCAAAAGTTAACAGTTATTGTAATACTATATTTCACTGAGTTGAATGAGTTCTGAGCGAATTCAGGAAACAGGCTCAAATACAAACTTGAGTGACGTAGATCACTGTGTATGATACAATGACGTTTATATATATATACATATATATACAGAGAGAGAGAGAGAGAGAGAGAGAGAGAGAGAGAGAGAGAGAGAGAGAGAGAGAGAGAGAGAGAGAGAGACGGATAGATCAGTATATAGAGAGACATAAAGATTGTTTGAGTAGACAGTTGTTTATTTTTCATTGCAGAGCATTACATTTTGTCACCTAATGGGTGTTTATTTTATATTTGGTCTAATTCACGAATAAAAAAATAAAAAAACACACACACACTTTTTCATATAGTATAAAATATTACACAAGTCTGATGTAAGGGTATTTTAAAACAGCTATGGCTATGTATCTCTTTAAAAAATAAAAATAACGGACAACAAGGAAACACACTGCAGCCATGTTGTGTTAAACTAGACACTGTGGATCCCGGAAGACTTGTTGTTCTTCAAGGCGTAGACGCTTAGTCAACGTTTACTGTCACATTATGTGTATTGTTCCTTCTTTCTCCTCGGTGCAAACTGAATATACATATGATTAACTGGGTCACACTGCAGACATACTCTGTGTCACTCTTCATTCACTGTATAAACAGTAGTCTATAAAATACTTTTATCAAATAAAACACAGGTATAATAATAATAATAATAATAATAATATCAACAACAACAACAACAACAATAGGTGCATTTATTAAAAAGATGTGGCTCGAAATAAAAAATAAACGTATACTGAAAACAAATAATAATAATAATAATAATAATAATAATAATAATAATAATAATAATAATAATAATATAGTAATAATGATAATAGAAGCAGCGGTAGTTGTAGTAGTAATAGTAATAACAATAACAGTAGTAGTAGAGAGACGTAGTGATAGTAGTAGTAGTAGTAGGAGGAGGAGTAGTGGTGGTGGTGGTAGTTTTGGTTTGTTGTAATATCAGTAGCAACAATAATAATATCGGAAGTATTTTTGCACGTGAAAACAAATATATTAGCAAACATTACAAATAACGGTTATATTATCTTTTCTGTTTTAAAGTTTTAAATTTATTACTTCAAATGAGTACAGTTTTTTTCTTCTGTGTGTGAGTTGCATCTATCTTTTTAGTGTCAGTATGTGTGGGCGTGGGTGTGTGTGTATGTGTGTGTGTGTGTGAGAGAGAGAGAGAGAGAGAGAGAGAGAGAGAGAGAGAGAGAGAGAGAGAGAGAGAGAGAGAGACAGACAGACAGAGAGAGAGAGAGAGAGAGAGAGAGAGAGAGAGAGAGAGAGAGAGAGAGAGAGAGAGAGAGAGAGAGAGAGAGAGAGAGAGAGTACCTGTTTATTCATTTTTAACAGAAAAAGGAGTATAACGTTACTTCGTCTTTAAATAAAGGAAAATTCACAGTTATCTAAAAATAAATCTTTTTCTGAGTTAAATCAGTATTTGTGTAACAGCGTCCGATATCTCTCGAGCAAATTATGACTGTCACAGTGATTCAACTAGACATTTACATTAATTAGTTAGCTCTTCTTCTGCTTCTTGTAAATGCCATTGTTTGTTATTTGTTATTTTTGTTGTTTGTTGTTCTTGTAGTCGTTGTCTTTCTTTATATATAGTTAGCGTGCTTTGTGTTTTGAAATATGAAAAATTATTTGAATAGGAAAGTACAACTGTTTATTTGTTTGTTTGTTTCTTTGTATGTTGTTTGTTTATTCCTTTGTTTGTTTGTGTATTTATTTAATAACGTTAAAATATAGCAAATTTAAAAAATAGCAAATGTTCATTAAAACTTGTTTTCAAATTTCTATCTTCTTACTGGTATTTTTTTTAATTAAATATTCATAATATCATTAAACAGTACCAGTGATATATACATATTATTTACGTACATACGTATAAGCGTACAGAAATACATAGAAACATACACATCCACGATTCTGTGACAACCACACACAGAAACATACATACACACATGTATGTGTGTGTTTGTGTCGTGTATGTATATATATATATATATATAAATATATATACTGTGATTCTTGTGTCAGAAGTTATTAGAAGAATGCGTTTATAATCTTATTAAGTATATAAACACATTCAAACAAAAAGTAAAGCAAACATTTTATTTGAATAAAACCAGTAGAAGCTATTACGTGTAGCTGTCAAGATCATATTTACACAGAGTTAGTCTGAACGAATTAAAACAAGTGATATAAAATAAGTGCGAGTAACAAAGTAATATATGTACAAAAGAGTGACAACCACACAGAGAAACATACATACACCCATGTGTGTGTTTGTGTCGTGTACGTGTCTGTGTTTATATATATATATATATATATATATATATATATATATATATATATATATATATATATATATATATATATATATACTGTGACTCTGGTGACACAAGTTATTAGAAGGATGCGTTTATAATCGTATTAAGTATAGAAACACATTCAAACAAAAAGTAAAACAAGCATTTTATTTGAATAAAACTAGTAGAAGTCTGTTACATGAATCTGTAAAGATCATATTTACACAGAGTGGAACCTCTTAGTCTGAAAGAATTAAAACAAGTGATATAAAATAAGTGCGAGTAACAAAGTAGGAGAGGCAAATGTTTTATCTAAAAAGACCGCGATAGATATCACACACAAAAAATACATCTTTCTTTATTAATCTAATTACTGAACTTCACAATATTTCTGTTTTCATCTAACTCGTTTTAGATAAAAAGAAAGTATTATAACGAAGGAATTTGTTATCATGGTATAGATTATTCTTTGTAGAGAACATATCCGAAAAATACTTTAAATGATGACTGTTACTTTCTTTTAATTATGTCATATTTATTTTGTCGTATGGAGATCCTTGGTCAACACTTTCAACTTGCAAAGCATCGTAATCATTAGTGTATTGTTGGTTATCTTGTGTGCCGTGTTGGCTGTGTCCTGTAGATCTTCTGTTACGTTCGATGGGTCCTTGAGGTGAGGAAGAGGCAGAACCATTTTCATCATCTACAACAGCTTCGTACACAGGATAAGTCATGGTAGTTGCTGTTGTTTGGTTTTCTCTATTTTTCTCAAAGGTTACAGACGGCTCCGTCGGTTTGGATCTTCTCCGATAAACCCTGAAATTGATATTTCTCTTTTGATAGAAATATCTGTTGTGATTTATATTAAAATTAATTAATAACAGGTACTACACCAAGTATGATCGATTACTTATTATTGAGAAATAAATATTCTAGAGTAAATTTGTTGAATCAACGATATATTGTTAAAGCATATCTTCCTGATGAAAATATAAACACAATTATACTTAAAACCAAAAAAATCTAAATCTCATTTTCATAGTAATTAATGCTCACCTAAATCAAAATGTTTAATATTATCAAAAACAAGAGAAAATGCAAAAGATATTTACTTACATAATAACAAGAATTAGGGCAGCTGCACTGAAAATCAAGGCTAAAGCTGTGATAGATGACAGAATAATGACACTAGTCTCTGTGGATTTTCTGATCTGGAACTGAAGATAAATTATCTTTATGTACAGACAAATGATTGTTTTATGACAAATTAGTTAACATACATCAAAACAAATATAGATTAATTTTCTACCTGTGCAATCCTGTCTTGTCCATCCATATTCACATCCATTTTGACATTTTCCACTGATGTCATTACACTCTGAAAGTCCACTGCAGTGTCTTTCTGTACATGATCTTGAACATGTTGGACCATACCATCCTTCTTCGCAAGCTAAAATCAAAAATGGATGTCCAAGTATAAAGAAAAAGTATATACTATATTATTTTGTTCATGACTGAAAACAGTTCGAAATTCTCCAAATAGTAAAATGAAAATTTAAGTGTCCGATGCAAAAACACGTTGTGGTCTCCAGTCTAAAACAAACTGCAGACAATTTTAAATTGTGATTAATAAAAATAAAAATAAAAATAAAATACTCACGTTGCTTACAGAGGTGACCTTGGTATCCATCTTTACAACCTCCTGTACAATTTCCAGAAATAAAATCACACGTTTCTGTTTTACACTGACCACACGTAATTTCACAGTCCAGTCCGTATTTTCCAGATCTGCATTCTGAAAACATTAAACAATGATTAGGATTTGTTATTAGGTGGAAATACACAAGCTTTTGATTCTTGAATGGTAGATTTATACCTGTTTAGATTTTTTGGATGTTGTATTTTCTTATACGTATTTTTAGTTCTTCATTTTTCATTTATTATTATTATTATTATTATTATTATTATTATTATTATTATTATTATTATTATTATTATTATTATTATATTATTATTATAGTCCTATAACAATATATCCATTTATTTTTACTGAATTTATTTTTACTGAATTAAGGATATGTAAAATAAAGAGTACGACTGACCTTGCTTGCACAATATTCCCTCGTAACCTTCATTACAACCTCCAATACAATTTCCAGAGAATCTGTCACATCGTTTGCTTCTACAGTTCCCACATCTAGATTTACAGTTTTTACCAAATGTTCCTGGACTGCATTCTGCAGTTATTGAAATAAAAACAAAATCAATAAAATAAAGAACAGGTGGTTCCTTCGGTTTCGTCGTTGTTCTTTTGCTCCTGAAATTATTTATTTATTTAAATCAACAAGATATAATTCATTGTCTTTTAACTCAGTTTTGGTTTTCCTTTCCTAACAGATATTATAAAATGTTTGGTCGATATATTACGTTTCTTGAGACAGAGATTTTTAATAGTTACAGTTCAATTTTAATATAAAGAATAATTATGTTTCAGGCCTGCTTCTCAGAGAGAGAGCCTGCTACAAAGTATCGTTCGAGTCGATAATGATAAATTGTTAATATATTTTTCCAGAACAAATTTTCATAACGTTTATACACTTTTGATTTGTAAGAATTTAGACTATTATTACATAATTAAAATATTTTATCTCTTCAAACTTTCCACACTGTTTTTAAAGACTGTATTGATAACTCTGTTTCTATGTATTTCAAAATAAACACTGATCCTGTACCTTCTTTACAGTCTGTTCCATTCCATCCTGCCGTACATCCTGCAGTGTCACACTTTCCTGTCTTTACATCACAGGATGAATGTGTGTTAACACAGTGACGATTTTCACAGAACTTGTCACAGTTAAAACCGTACTTGACGTTCACTTCACACGCTAGTACAATGTAAGGTAATGTAATGCAATGTAAATACCTCCTCAGACATATAATATTCGTATATTTTTAGTACTCTGTTTTCAATGTAACATTCAGTACATTATGATATTTACAACAATATTTTAAAACACTGTGAAGCAACAACTATTAATTATTACTGTTGTTGTTCTTATTATTAATTATTATTCTTCATCATAATCATCAATATTAATAAATCACCTGGTTACTTACAGTGTTTTTATTCCGATGAAAACGAATTTTAAAATAATTATAGTTTAAAGAAATTGCTTACATTAACTCACCATATACTTCAACTTCCAGAAAATCTAAAACTGTACCAGCGCCATTACCATTTTTTATTCCTTGGTAGACAGTCACATATCTGGCATCAACATCACACATGAAACTCACGACATCAGGAATATCAGATCCATCTTCTCTACCAGTAACATTACCACACAGATGTCCTGTGTTAGATGAATTCACTGCTGTGTTTGTGTAGATTTGTACTCCTCGTCTTCGTGTTCTGCCTTTAATACATAAAATTAGTATATGAAATATAGAGTTTTATGTATCCTAGTATATCAAGTAAATCATATGAACTAAATCTGCAATGTTCTAAAAAATAAATAAATAAATCAATACACTTTTTATATCGCGTTTTAATGGCCAGCATCAGGTAGTGCTGAAATCTAATTTAAGGATCTAAGGAATCTCTTTGAAAAAACAACAACAACAAAAGAAGACAAATTAAAAATCGAAATCATCTTCTATCTACAGTCCTGTTTAAATACAGTGTCCATTCTCTCTTGAAAATGTTACATTTACTGTCTTTGAATTTATATAATAACTGGAATCAATCAAGTCCTTCTAAATAATACATATACTACACGACACATGATGTAAATATAAAATGTACATCAGCATACTCTATAGTGTGATCTTCCTTCAACTTACTGTAATAATACTATGAATATATGTGTGTATGTATGTATGCAATTATCCCTGAATATATATACATGTATGTATTTATGTATTTATGTATGTATGTATGTATGTGAAATACATACCAAGAACAAACCAAGAAAAACTACAATACCAAACATCCACAATAAAAAAACAACAACAACAACAACAACAAAAACAAGAAGAAGAAGAAGAAAAGAACAACAAAAAAGAAGAAAAAGAAGTATATCATAAAAATATTAAATATGTAAGAAAAATGCACATCATCAAAATATGTTTACTTACTTGGAGTTTTAAAATATATTTTCACTTCATGGACAAAGTACAGTTTTCGTAGATCCACTTCCCACCACGTGTAAGGCTGTCCTAGTCCTGTGTGCATAAAGTTATTCCCCTTTAGTTTTGTTACTCCATCAACAGCTGTAGATGCTTGGTAACTGTCATAGTAAGAACTCTGGTAGGCTGGCTTTCCCTTAGCTACATTTACTGATCAAAATGGAATTAACAAATATTTAATTAAAAAATATGAATATCAATATCGTACACATATACACAACGACATATGAAGAAACAGGTTCCGGACCAATTATCCGGCGTCCTGAAATCCAGAAAGACCATAAAACCGGAAATGTTTTTACAGACGCTATTTTCATAGTTCGCGAACGCAGGTGTTGTCCTCACCAGACCGAAACTACTCTTTCAAGCCGCGTGGCGTTCTTTCACTCGCCGCATGGTTTACGCGTAGAGCCGGCATAGTTGCGTATCGTCAATTTTCTTTATATTTTTAATTTTAAAATGTTTGTGGCTAATTATTTACGTATTTAGATGCCTTGATACCAGAAAACGTCAGGCCCCAAGGAGTCTGGATAATTGGTCCGATATCTGTACATACATATGAAAAAACATGCATCATACGAATGCAGTGCCCGAAAATATTACTAAAACAAATTCGATCCTTTCATTATTTCTAATCAAAGATTAGGACATTTGAATAACTGCAACCTCTGTGGGCACTTCACTTCTATCTATCTATTTATACACATATAGCTATACATATAGATATAGATATATAGATATATACACACACAAACACAAACACACATAAACAAACAAACACACACACACACACATATATATATATATATATATATATATATATATATATATACATACATATACAGATGCATAACACATTCATAAACCAATACAAGCATAGGCAAACACATGTACAGAGAAATATGTAAACATATGTGTATATTAATTATACATATAAGTGCATAAGGACGAGGGTACGTACATATATACATACATACATATTTACATACATAGAGAATATATAAATAAAATATATATATATATATATATTTACAAACATTATATAATTACATATGTACATAGCTTAGTATTTAGTTATAGATTAATTATAAGCGTATACGGACGAACTAACACCCACATATATACATAAATATATACATACATATATGCATGTGTTTACATTTTTAAACGACTTACCAAACTGAGCTGAAATGTGAACTTGAAACATGAAAATAAACCAGAGAAAAACAAAAAACTCCAAGTAAACTGCAGCCATGTTGTGTTAAACTAGACAAGGTGATCCAGGAAGATCTGGGTCGTGTTCAAAGCGCACACGTTTACTCAACATTTAGTTTAACATTATGTCTACTGTTCCTTCTTACCGCATGACGCAAACTGAATAGAAGTTATGATTGACTAGATGAGATTACAGATATAACAACTGTCAGGCTTCATTCACTCCGTGTACATTAGTCTATAAAAATCTCTTTTTGTTGTTTATCTGTTGCATTGTGTATTAAGGTATGTGTGTTCGTGAGTGTATGTGTATGTATGTGTGTGTGTGTTTGTGTGTGTGTGTGTGTGTGTGTGTGTGTGTTTGTGTGTGTGTGTGTTTGTGTGTGAGTACAAGCGCGTACCCGTTTATAATCTTTAATAGAAATAGAAGAATAGTGTTACTCACTTCTTCTTTAAGTAAAGGAAAACGCACACGTACCTGGAAGTAAAGCTTTATCTCTGTTAAATCAACAGAAATTGTGGAGCCAATTGTAACTGTTACATGATTCAACGAGTCACTTACAGTAGTTAGAGGAGCGGGTGACAGCTCTTCTTCTTCTTGTAGATTCCGTCGTTTGTTATTTATTTTTTATCTTATGGTTGTTGTCTTTACCTAATTATTGTTAGGTTATTGAATAGGAAAATTATTGGACTAGGTAAATACAGATATAATCTTAGATAGTATTTATTCATTTATCTGTTTAATTGTTTGTTAAGTTTTAAAAATAGCAAGTATTTACTTTGGAAATGTTTATTAAAAGTTGTTTTCCAATTTTAATCTTCTTGATGGTGTTATTCATTGAATGCGAAATATGTCTATGATATTATAAAACAGTAATACGTATATATACACACATACATATAAGCATAAAGAAGTACATACCAATATACCCATTCATTATTCAATAACCACCTCAAACTTACACATAGATACCAGCATATATGTATATGTGTGTGTGTTTGTGTGTGTACTGCGACTCTTGTGATAAAACAGTATAAGAGGGACATGTACATAATCTTATTAATCATAATAAAAAGACACTCAAAGAAAAATAAAACAAACTTTGCACAACTACATTCTGAAAATAGTGAAATGTATTAAAGTCTTCTGTTTCACATACGTAGAGAACATTTTAATTTTGATACTGATAGCAATCTTATTTGTATAGTCCAAACAAACATGCAAGGAAAACATTCTACATCATATTATTATTATTATTATTATTATCATCATCATCATCATCATCATCATCATCATCATTAAAATTCACATGAGGTCTTTGAAATTAATTTTCCATTCAGTATACCTTTTTTTCTTTATTTTTAACTTTTTCAGTTTATTTTGTTTCTATTTTTTAAACCTCAAAAGCTGTAGACGAATATTAGTCCGTGGAATCCTGCGTTCGATCTTAACAGCAGTTATTGAGTATTAGCGCTGTTAATAAAATAGTTATAACTGAAAAGAACAAATATTAAATAAATAATGATAAATACATATATAATGCTAAATGTTTTGACCTCTGCTATTTTCTTCAGTCATTTTACAACAATAAATTAGATTTCTATGCATGATAAACATGCGTATTAAAGTCAAAAGTAATTTCATATTACTGAATATTTATTATTTCAAAGCATACTTAATTTACTAATACAATAATTACTTCAATGTTTGAAACGTCTACAGTTAATGTGCAGTATTTCTAAAAAGAATGAAAAATAAATAAAGGCTGGTGATTTACCTTCTGTACAGTCTGTTCCATTCCATCCTGTTTTAGATCCTGCAGTGTCACACTCTCTTGTCTGTACACCACAAGATGAGTTGTGTGAACACAGTGACGTTTTTCACACAACTTGTCACAGTTAGAACCATACTTGACTTTCAGTTCTCACGCTAATATAATATAATATAATATAACAAAACGTATAGTAAAATAACAGCGTTATGTAATATTCATAACATAACTAAACACTAGAACAAAATTTAAAATAACGTAATATAATTATATTATAAAATGTTTAACCTTTTTTTTTTTCTTTTTTTTTTTTTTTTTTTTTTTTTTTTTTTTTTTTTAAATTATTATTATTTTTTTTAATAGTTGTCTTCCGCCTGAAATAAAATCAGTGAAGGTAGATTGAGCACTCACATCATGAAAGGCAATTAATTCATAGTCGACCAATCAAATAAATAAAAAAGATATAAATAAAAAATGAAGGAAAAAAAACCCCACAAAGCAGTGAATAAACAAATAAATAAATTGTGAACATCAAATATCAAGCAGTAATAAAGCATATCTCTTGGGTACGAAAGAGAAAAATTAAACCAATTTTCTTACAATCAGTTGCAAAATATTTGTTAACTTTCATTAATAAAGTACGACATTCCTAGATCCACTTCCCACCAACAATAAATCTTGTCAGTCTTATTTTGTTTGGTGACGTCATGAACTACAGTGGATGATTTGATAAGAACCCCGGCAATATGGCTATTTTCCATCTACGTTCACTGATCAAAAAATAATTTAAAAAATATATATTTGTAATAAAAGTGTATACCAAACTAGAAACACTCCAAAAACAAAAAATATATATCAAGATGCATACATCGTATATATTAAAATACATATATATAATCAGATATTCATCACACACACACACACACACACACACACACACACACACACACACACACACACACACACGTACACTCACATGCACAAATAAACCAAACAAAGTGTACCTAACTCTGACAAAACTGCAAAAAAGTGTTCTCATATTAATTTTCACTGATCGCAAAAACAAAATGAAATAATAATAATAATAATAAATAAATAAATAAGGATGCAGACAGGAAAATCTACAAAAGGAAACAAAAACATATCGAATTAAGTATACCAGTATTCATATACATAGTCATAAACTTATATATATTTATTTATACACATACACAGACATACGTGGATATTTAGGAAAAATGCACATATACAGAGAATCTTGCATATATATATATATATATATATACACATAGAAACATGAATGCATTTATATATATACACACATCCATAATACATTCATGCATACATAATATCTTCATGCATACAAAATATATTCACGTATACATATATGTACAGTATATTTGTATACCTTCCCTAAAGTCACACCTGCCAATAGTCATTCAGGTTAAAAGGAAAAAGTTCAAAGTTGGATGCATTCACTCTCACTGCCTTATTGTACACAGTAATAATGGTATGCTCCGAGAAATAAATGTTTACAAGTCGATGTAGAAAGTTTTAAGCGTTTGATATGTATCTGTGATCAGCTACGACAACAATCAAAATTTATATTTCTTTTTGTCTTGTGTACTTATTTAGTTTTAGTCATAAACTACTAAACTTCTTTAACAAGAAACTTGTGAAGTGATGACAAACGTAGACAATATGCAACCGTAAACATTAATAACTTACTAAATATCCCATAAAACTGCACTGCTTTGGGTTAGTCAAGTTAAACATTGGTATGTTTAGCCCAGTGTTTCATCTGACTGCCGCTCTCACTGTGTGACTCACTGCTGGGTGTCTAACTATCGGCACGTGTAACTAATGGGCACGAATCATTTGTAGCATTACTTACAAACCGAGCAGGAACCAGAACTTGATGTTCACTGTAGGATTTCTTTCATTCTGAATATAATTACTTATTGAACAAAAACAAAACTTAATAGGGTGCAGTACTAGTAGTAGTAATAATAGTAGTATTAGTACAGGAGTGCACACATTGTATTTCTACCTGATCAGTTAATTGTTTATGCAGTTTTTATTATTTTTTGTTTTATTTTTTTTCTAAAATTATTAATTAATTTTCATATATTAGTAATAATACATACATGAATACATACATACATCATATATACATCATTCATAACCTGTGCCCCACTGACAAGTATTGTTCGAGTAATACTCCAGTAATACAGAACAGAAAAGAATGTCGTTCAGCATCCAACACTGTTGATATTGTAAATGACATTTTATTTTCAATTATGAGCGCAATATCCTTCAGTACAGAACAAAGTAAGCGCGAACGGAAAACGGATTACGTAAGAACGATTCAACGCGTGCCTAACACAAACAAAACAATCGTTCAAGTAATATGTGCACCTCTGATAATACCAGTAATAATAATAATAATAATAATAATAATAATAATAATAATAATAATAATAATAATAATAATAATAAAAATAATAATAATAATAATAATAAGAGTTTGAATCAACGCAAAACAAACAAACAACTTATAAATAAATAAAACTTATGTTGGTATGTATTTATGTATGAAAATTCTGAATTTGCATTTTATGACATTATTGTTCTTTAAATGTGACACACTGAAAATATGATAGTACAAATCGTGTGTGTGTATGTCTGTGTTTATATACATATAGTGTATAGTATAGTAAATATATATGCTTGTGTATGTCTATACTTGTACCTATGTCTTGTGTTTATGTATGTATGTATATAAGTAATGTAAGTCTTTTGTCTATATGTACATTTGTTTGTGTGTTTGTAAGCTTGTGTTAGTACGCGGCGCATTTGTGCTTAAAGGAAGTTTAATCTCTCACTTACCTAATTCAGTATATGTGAATAGAAAACACAGGAAAATAACACAAAACGAGCAATAAAAATTAAAATTAAAAATAACAATTACAGTTTCAATTTGATCAATTTGATCATAAATAGAAAATCGCGTTCAAACCGGTCCGTGATCGTGAACAAGACAATAGCTGATTTTACAAAGCGAATAGAGTATTGTTAACTTATGTGGCTCGCTTTTCCTTTTAATGGCTCGAGAACGTATCCCTGTTTAAACAAATGTAATATGTATTTATCAGAAGCTTAAATGTCAGGCATGATTTGCTGAAGGCAGGACAAATATTTTGGCTAATGCACAATAAGACCTATTCAAAGACTCAAGATTATTTTTTTCTCTCACGTAATATCATGTTTATGATATGTTTGTCGCTCGCCTCTATTTGTACGTATTAATGTTTCCAAAGGTTAACATGACCTGTGTTTGTGTCATTTTATTTTAATTTTCATACACAGAAGAAACACAAAATATATAAATAAGGAATATTCACGTTAAATCAGTTTTGTTGTTTTCTACGTTTATATTTTTCCACATTTTTATTTTTTTATTTATTTATTTTTATTTTTATTTATCTGTTTATTTATTTCATTTTATTATTTATGTTTTTTTTTCACAGCAAATGTCACAGTTGTGTGGATTTTTAATATTTAAAAATAAATAACAATAACAATGCAAAGTATGTCAACATGTGTATAGTTCTGTATCAAAATCCATCTGAATGTCTCACGACGACTCTGGCTAGTGAAAACAGTGACGGACAGGATCAACTCCTATCTCAAGTTGCCGACTTCACGACAAAAATGTAAATAAATAAATATAGCTCTGTATCAATCAGTATACGATCCTCTCATTATTTGAATAGGAAAGTACAACTGTTTATTTGTTTGTTTGTGTGTTGTTTTTTTATTCCTTGGTTTTTTATTTATTTATTTATTTATTTATTTATTTATTTATTTAAGAACGTTAAAAAATAGCAAATGTTCATTAAAAGTTTTCAAATTTTTGTCTTCTTAGCATACAGAAATACATAGAAACATAAACATCCACGATTCAGTGACAACCACACACAGAAACATACATACACACTTGTATGTGTGTGTTTGTGTCGTGTGCGTATATATATACTGTGACTCTGGTGACACAAGTTATTAGAAGGATGCATTTATAATCTTATTAGGTATATAAACACATTCAAACAAAAAGTAAAACAAGCATTTTATTTGAATAAAACCAGTAGAAGCTATTACATGTAGCTGTCAAGGTCATATTTACACAGAGTTAGTCTGAAAGAATTAAAACAAGTGATATAAAATAAGTGCGAGTAACGAAGTAGTATATGTACAAAAGAGAGGCAAATGTTTTATCTAAAAAGACCTCGATAGATATCATACACAAAAAATATTTCTCTTTTTATCTAACTCGTTTTAGTAAAAAAGGAAAGTATTATAACGAAGGAATTTGTTATCATGGTATAGATTATTCTTTGTAGAAAACATATCCGAAAAATACTTTAAATGATGACTGTTACTTTCTTTTAATTATGTCATGTTTATTTTGTCGTATGGAGATCCTTGATCAACACTTTCAACTTGCAAAGCATCGTAATCATTAGTGTGTTGTTGGTTACCTTGTGTTGCGTGTGTTCTGTAGATCTTCTGTTACGTTCGATAGGTCCTTGAGGTGAAGAAGAACCAGAACCATTTGCATCATCAACAACAGCTTCGTACAGAGGATGAGCCATGGTAGTTGCTGTAGTTTGGTTTTCTCTATTTTTCTCAAAGGTTACAGACGGCTCCGTCGGTTTGGGTCTTCTCCGACAAAAACTGAAAATGATATTTCTCTTTTGACAGAAACATCGGTTGTGACTAAATAGATTTGATTAGTGAGAAAGAAAACAGAGAATACTGACTGACTAAAGAATAAATAAATAAATAAAACCATATCCGAAATAGATTCACTGATATATTTAGAATCGCCTCCCTTATGCGAGAAGTGTTCACTTCTATATTTAGAGTTACTTTCCTTATGTGAGATGTGTTCACTGGTATTTAGAGTCGCCTCCCCTATGTGAGATGTGTTCACTGGTATATTTAGAGTCGCCTCCCTTATGTGAGATGTGGTCACTGGTATTTAGAGTCCCCTCCCCTATGTGAGATGTGTTCACTGGGATATTTAGAGTCGCCTCCCTTATGTGAGAGGTGTTCACTGGTATATTTAGAGTCGCCTTCCCTATGTGAAATGTGTTCACTGGTAATTTGAGTCGCCTCCCTTATGTGAGATGTGTTCACTGGTATTAAGAAAATAAGATAGAAAATACGAATACAAAAGCTCAACTAAATAATCAGTGAGAGCTGAGTGTTTAAACTGATTAAAGTATTTCATAAATAAATAATAATGAAATGGTAACACATAGAAAAAAGAAGGAAGGATGCAATCAAATATAGGAAATAAAAGATGGAAAAGAGAGAAAGAAAAGAAAGAAAGAAAATATTGAAACACTTTAAAGAATGAACACAAATGAATAAGAAAAGGAAAGAAAAATCTAAGGAAACAGAACAAAGAGTGGTACTATTTAAACGCAGCATTCTTTTCAGATTTTATACATCATAAAATATAAAATGGTATGTGGACTGCATTGATTATCAGGATAAGAATTTACATACTAAATTCATTTGATTACTGAGAAAGAAAACAGAGAATACTGACTGAATGAAGAAAAAATAAATAAATAAAAGCTTATCCGAAATATGTTCACTGATATATTTAGAATCGCCTCCCTTATGCGAGAAGTGTTCACTGCTATATTTAGAGTTACTTTCCCTATGTGAGATGTGTTCACTGGTATTTAGAGTCGCCTCCCCTATGTGAGATGTGTTCACTGGTATATTTAGAGTCGCCTCCCTTATGTGAGATGTGTTCACTGGTATTTAGAGTCACCTCCCCTATGTGAGATGTGTTCACTGGTATATTTAGAGTGGCCTCCCTTATCTGAGAGGTGTTCACTGGTATATTTAGAGTCGCCTTCCTTATGTGAAATGTGTTCACTGGTATTTTGAGTCGCCTCCCTTATGTGAGATGTGTTCACTGGTATTAAGAAAATAAGATAGAAAACTCGAATACAAAAGCTCGACTAAATAATCAGTGAGAGCAGAGTGTTTAAACTGATTAAAGTATTTCATAAATAAATAATAAAGAAATGGTAACACGTAGAAAAAAGAAGGAAGGATGGAATGAAAGATAGGAAATAAAAGATGGAAAAGAGAAAAACAAAAGAAAGAAAGAAAACATTGAAACAGCTTAAAGAATGAACAAAAATGATAAAATGAATAAAAAAAGAAAAATCTAATGAAACAGATCGAAACTATTTAAACGGAACATTCTTTTCAGACTTTATTCATAATAAAATATAAAATCGTAAGTGGACTGCATTGATTATCAGGATAAGAATTTCCATACTGAATTCATTTGATTACTGAGAAAGAAAACAGAGAATACTGACTTACTGAAGAAAAAATAAATAAATAAAAGCTAATCCGAAATATGTTCACTGATATATTTAGAATCGCCTGCCTTATACGAGAAGTGTTCACTTCTATATTTATTTAGAGATGTGTTCACTGGTATTGTGAGATGTGAGATGTTCACTGGTATATTCAGAGTCGCATCCCTTATGTGAGAAATGTTCACTGGTATTAAGAAAATAAGATAGAAAACTCGATATTTATAGTCGACTCCAAAGATGTGTTCAAATAAATAATCATGTGAGAGGTGCAGAGTGTTTACGTTGTGTAATAAACTGATTAAAGATATTTCTTAAATAAAATAAAAAAGAAAATGGTAAAAGGTCAAGAAAAAGAAGACCAGAAGGATTTAAAATGAAAGATAGGAAATAAAAAAGTTGGAAAAGATAGAAAGAAAAAGAAAGAAAGAAAGAGAAAAAAAAGAAAAGAAAGAAAAAGAAAGAAAGGAAAAGAAAGAAAAAAAAGAAAGAAGGAAGGAAAGAAAGAAAGAAAATATTGAAAAAACAGCTTAAAGAATGTACAAAAATGAAAAAAAAGAAAAAAAAAGAAAAATCTAAGGAAACAGAACGAAGCGTGGTACTATTTAAACGCAGCATTCTTTTCAGATTTTATTCATAATAAAATATAAAATCGTATATGGACTGCATTGATTATCAGGATAAGAATTTCCATACTTAATTCATTTGATTACTGAGAAAGAAAACAGAGAATACTGACTGACTGAAGAAAAAATAAATAAATAAAAGCTTATCCGAAATATGTTCACTGATATATTTAGAATCCCCTCCCTTATGCGAGAAGTGTTCACTTCTATATTTAGAGTTACTTTCCCTATGTGAGATGTGTTCACAGGTATTTAGAGTCGCATTCTGTATGTGAGATGTGTTCACTGTTATTTAGAGTCGCCTCCCCTATGTGAGATGTGTTCACTTGTATATTTAGAGTCGCCTCCCCTATGTGAAATGTGTTCACTGGTATTTTGAGTCCCCTCCCTTATGTGAGATGTGTTCACTTGTATATTTAGAGTGGCCTCCCTTATGTTAGATGTTTTCACTGGTATTAAGAAAATAAGATAGAAAACTCGAATACAAAAGCTTAACTAAATAATCAGTGAGAGCAGTGTGTTTAAAGTGATTAAAGTATTTCACAAATAAATAATAAAGAAATGGTAGCACGTAGAAAATAGAAGTGCCCTAGTCCCCCACACACCGACTGTATGCCCTGCATATGGATGGAGCTACTGATAAACTGTAGTTTGTACAAGCACTTGGGCCTTTTAAGATTAAACTGGTAATTAAATATTTAAAAAAAAAGTAATATTGTTTTTGTTTACTGACTGAAAATATAGAAATTTATTTAGTGATCATATGGTTGCAATTACTGATGGTGATTTTAGGATCTATCTGATCTATCGCATGCACTTACACACTGTCTGATAGAGGTAAGCTTCTGAAAATCGACTGAATATTGACGAGTATAAATAAAATATATATGAATCCATGATGTGTGTTTACATTGGTGCACACATTTGCATATAAAAATACACATACACACACAAACACATAAATTAAGCTATGCATTTCTTTTTTTATTTATTTCTTTTTTATTTGTTTTTCATCCATTTTCCAATCCAGTGCCTCCTTCAAGCATTATTAGAGATTTTAAAAATGAATTTTGTAATATGATTTTAAATAATTACATATATTTATCTTGTCAATCAATTTATATTTGTTAAACAGTTTACTCAAATACTTTGAGGTGTAAATAATTTGTATCAATATTCTGCCTTATAACATGATTAGTATAACATGAATTCAGTGATTCTCGACCAGTGTGCCACGAGATCTTCCTAAGAGTGCCGCAAACTTTTGAACGGCACACTAAGAAAATGGCAAAAACCTCGTGATCCCAAAATAAAACAAATAGTAGGTAAAAACGAAAATATTCTCACTTCAGCAGACAAGTTAGTTGGCGTCAAAGAGAAAATAGTGATTTGGGAAAAAAAAGAGCAATCACTGTCAATCTTTATATGTTCCCTTTATTGCGTTCTACCTGCATTAGAGAAGTGATCCCAATTGTGTTTACTCATCTGACAGCCCTGGACGAAAGAATCAACAATTACTTTCTGTCATTAAAGACAGAAAAGTATGATTGGATTAGAGATCCTTTCATAAATTATTCTTCCAACAATGAACTTGAATTACAGGAAGAAGCAGAATTGGCCGCCCTTTCTAATGACCTTAAAATTAAAACATTCGACTCTGCCCATTGATTCATTTTGGATTTCAATTCAAGAGGTGTATCCCATATTATGTAAAAGAGTTTTAGCAATTTTATTATAATTTTCAACTCCTTATATATGTGAATTAGGCAACATCAAAAATATGAAGCACGAGAGATTAATACAACGAAAGCAGAAATGAGGGTGTGTCTGTCTCAGATTCGACCAAACATTGAGGAAATTATGAATAGAAGCCAGGCACAAATTTCTCATCAAAGAAACCAGCTATTTGACTGATAACATTCGAAACACTGCAATAAAGTATAGCTGTGTTTTTCTTTATTTAGTTTGAGTCATTCTATGTGTCTATGACTAGTCTGTGTCTACGGTTGTATGCCGTCTATGACTTGCCATGTTTTTATTTTTCAAAATTCAAATATTTTTCATATATATTTAGCCAGGTGTGCCGTTGGCAAAAAATGATTGGGAACCACTGCATTAATTCATAGATAATTTTGCATATCTGATCAATAATCTGTCTTAAAGATATTTAAGAATATTTAATATTCAAGTGCAATTAAAGAATATTTAATTCTCATTTTTAATATATTTATTTCTATATTAATTTATTTATTCTTTAATTTCACGCTTATAGTTCATGGTGCCTGGTCTGCATGGACACTTCAGTAGTAATATCAGTACTATCGTTGAAGTAACAGTCATACATTAATAGTAATAGCTGTAGTATCGCAGAGGTAACAGTGACAGATCAGTAGTAATATCAGTAGTATTGCAGAAGTAACGGTGGAAGATTAATAGTAATATCAGTAGTATGGTTGAAATAACAGTGACAGGTTAGTAGTAATATCAGTAGAATGGCTGAAATATTAGTAATATCAGTGACAGATTAGTAGTAATAGCAGTAGTATGGTTGAAGTAACAGTAATAGATTAATACTAATAGCTGTAGTATCGCAGAAGTAACAGAGGCAGATTAGTAATGATACTAGTAGTATTTCTGAAATAACAGTGACAGACTAGTAGTAATATCAGTAGTATACCTGAAATAACAGTGACAGATTAGTAGTAATATCAGTAGTATGGCTGAAATAACAGTGACAGATTAGTAGTAATATCAGTAGTATGGCTGAAATAACAGTGACAGATTAGTAGTAATATCAGTAGTATGGCTGAAATAACAGTGACAGATTAGTAGTAATATCAGTAGTATGGCTGAAATATTAGTAATATTAATGACAGATTAGTAGTAATAGCAGTAGTATGGCTGAAATAACAGTAACAGATAAGTATTAACATCGTTGAAGTAACAGTAATAGATTAATACTAATAGCTGTAGTGTCGCAGAAGTAACAGAGGCAGATTAGTAATGATTCCAGTAGTATTGCTGAAGTAACAGTGATAGATTCGTTGTAATATCAGTAGTATTTCTGAAATAACAGTCATATATTAGTAGTAATATCAGTAGTATGGCTGAAATATTAGTAATATTAATGACAGATTAGTAGTAATAGCAGTAGTATGGCTGAAATAACAGTGACAGATTAGTAGTAATAGCTGTAGTATGGTTGAAATAACAGTGACAGATTAGTAGTAATATCAGTAATATCTCTGAAGTAGCAGTCACAGATTAGTGGTAATATTAGTAGTATGGCTGATGTAACAGTGACAGATTAGTAATACTAGCGTAGTATTGCTGAAGTAACTGATAGATTAGTAATAATCACAGTGGTATTGCTGAAGTAAAAGTGATTAGTAGTAATATCAGTAGTATCGCTGAATAACAATGGTAGATTAGTAACAATAGCAGTAGTATTGCTGAAGTAACAGTGATCGATTACTAGAAATACAGTAGTATCGCTGAAGTAACAGTGATAGATTAGTAGTAATAGCAGTAATATTGCTGAAGTAACAGTGGCAGATTAGCAGTAATATCGATAGTATCACTGAAGTAACAGTGACATCATATCAGTAGTATCACTAAAGTAAGTGGTAGATTAGTAGTGAGCAGTAGTATCGCTGAAGTAACATTTGTAGATTAGAAGTAATATCAGTAGTATCACTGATGTAACACAGGCAGATTAGTAGTAATAACAATAGTATTCACGCAGTAATAGTGACAGATTAGTAGTAATATCAAAAGTATCGATAAAGTAGCTGACAGATTAATAGTAATAGAAGTAGTATTGCTGAAGTAACAGTGACACATTAGCAGTACCAGAAGTAGTACTGCTGAAGTAACAGTGAGAGATTAGTAGTAATGGTGATAGTATCGATAAAGAAACAGCAGCAGATCAGTAGAAATAGCAGTAGATTGGTGGTAATATCAGTAATAATAATAGTAATTTCAATACTGGATATGCACTGTAAGAAAGTAAGAATCGTAAAATGCAAAAAAGAATAATAAACACCAAGCTGTGAAAAATAACACAGGTACGACAGCAGCGTCTCCAACATTAACACTAATAATAAAGATGTATTAATAACATATTTTAACACAGGATGCGCAAAAATAAGAAATAAGAATAATAGGTGATAAAAAACAAAGAAGAATAATGAGAAGCACTCTAATAACTACGTTAGGAACTAATCCGGTACGACGGCAACGACGGCGACATTAATAGAAATTACAATAATACAATTTAACAGCTCAGAAAGTAATGACTAATAAAAAGCGCTAAACAATAATGACAGTTTATTAATCTTGAACTCGGTAGTTTCAGAAAATCAGTGCTGTGTTGGTTAAACAATTGCACACTTCAGCATCAAACCTATCTCTGAAAATATATCCCTTTTCATAGAACATGATTATTGTAAACACTCGAGTGAAAACAACTGTGATTTTATCAAGTGAGGATAATGTAAATTCTCTTAGCCCACTTGATCGCTGACAGTAAATCATAAAACAAAAGACCTGAATTGATATAAGGAACATGTATTTATTAGTTTGCATACATTTCAATACATTTATTGAGTCCTTTTACACATTCGCAGTTTTCAAAAGGCACTTTACTTACACATTCATATTCACAAAATAAATTTAAATAAGATACATTTACCTTTTTATACAGACAGATAGATATGGACACACAAACACGCACACACGCAGATAATCACTTGCAGAAAATAATGAAACATATTTCATGTTCCGAAGAGTTTACAAAATAGAAGTGTTAATTAGAAGATAAGTACGTGGCTACATAGTAGCAAATAAAACGTTTACGACAAATATATTCAAATATAATTAAATATATTTTGAAACAATTAAGTATATTTTGATATGATTAAGTATATTTTGATATGATTAAATATAAAAATGTCCATATAAATCAAATAACATCTTTGAAATACCCAACTATTTATTTTGGGACATTTTCCTCCCATGTGATATTGTGTTTTATGATCGCTGTAACATGACATTCCGCGACACACGTTACATCTCTCTCTCTAGATGAAATTACATAATTAATCTAAAATTCAGCTAGTATTTATCAAATTATATAATTAAGAATATATCATTAATTTTTCTTAAACACATCTAAAAGTAAGTTAATAATCGAGAATGAGATTCCATATTTATTCAATAATATAACCGATAATCTCTAATTAATATAATGTTAAAATGCCATATAAATAATACAGACATGATAAAACAAGGGTCTTATTTTGGGGTAATATTATCAGTGCAAATAGCGATATTCTTTAGTTAACTGTGGTTTTGATAAAAGTTCACGATTTCTCATGTAATTACATTATAAATAAATCATTATTATCATTATTATATACTTTTTTAAAAAGAAGCATTTAGTTTTATCATGACAGCAACAATACACTAATAATAAAT
>CM022670.1:21833988-21869635 GCA_012295275.1 Chrysomallon squamiferum
AGATGTGTTCCCGTTGGTATATTTGAGTGGCCTCTTCCTTATGTGAGATGTGTTCACTGGTATTAAGAAAACAAGATAAAAAACTCGAATACAAAAGCTCAACTAAATAATCAGTGAGAGCAGTGCGTTTAAACTGATTAAAGTATTTCATAAATAAATAATAAAAAAGAAATGGTAGCACGTAGAAAAAAGAAGGAAGGATGGAATGAAAGATAGGAAATAAAAGATGGAAATGAGAGAAAGAGAAGAAACAAAGAAATATAGAAAAGAAAGAAAGAAAGAAAGAAAATATTAAAACAGCTTAAAGAATGAACAAAAATGAATAAGAAAAGAAAAGAAAAATCTAAGAAAACACAACAAACAGTGGTACTATTGTAACGCAGCATTCTTTTCAGATTTTATTCATAATTATATATCAAATGGTATGTGGACTGCATTGATTATCAGGATAAGAATTTACATACTAAATTGATTTGATTACTGAGAAAGAAAACATAGAATACTCACTGACTGAAGAAAAATAAATAAATAAAAGATTATGCGAAATATTTTCACTGATATATTTAGAATCGCCTCCCTTATGCGAGAAGTGTTCACTTCTATATTTAGAGTTACTTTCCCTATGTGAGATGTGTTCACTGGTATTTAGAGTCGCCTCCCCTATGTGAGATGTGTTCACTGGTATTTAGAGTCACCTCCCTTATGTGAGATGTGTTCACTGGTATTAAGAAAACAAGATAAAAAACTCGAATACAAAAGCTCAACTAAATAATCAGTGAGAGCAGTGCGTTTAAACTGATTAAAGTATTTCATAAATAAATAATAAAGAAATCGTAGCACGTAGAAAAAAGAAGGAAGGATGGAATGAAAGATAGGAAATAAAAGATGGAAAAGAGAAAAAGAGAAGAAACAAAGAAATATAGAAAAGAAAGAAAGAAAGAAAATATTAAAACAGCTTAAAGAATGAACAAAAATGAATAAGAAAAGAAAAGAAAAATCTATGAAAACACAACAAAGAGTGGTACTATTGTAACGCAGCATTCTTTTCAGATTTTATTCATAATAATATATAAAATGGTATGTGGACTGCATTGATTATCAGGATAAAAATTTACATACTAAATTGATTTGATTACTGAGAAAGAAAACATAGAATACTGACTGACTGAAGAAAAATAAATAAATAAAAGATTATGCGAAATATGTTCACTCATATATTTAGAATCGCCTCCCTTATGCGAGAAGTGTTCACTTCTATATTTAGAGTTACTTTCCCTATGTGAGATGTGTTCACTGGTATTTAGAGTCGCCTCCCCTATGTGAGATGTGTTCACTGGTATATTTAGAGTCGCCTCCCTGATGTGAGATGTGTTCACTGGTATTTAGAGTCACCTCCCCTATGTGATATGTGTTCACTGGTATATTTGGAGTGGCCTACCTTATGCGAGAAGTGTTCACTTCTATATTTAGAGTTACTTTCCCTATGTGAGATGTGTTCACTGGTATTTAGAGTCGCCTCCCCTATGTGAGATGTGTTCACTGGTATTTAGAGTCGCCTCCCCTATGTGAGATGTGTTCACTGGTATATTTAGAGTCGCCTCCCCTATGTGAGATGTGTTCACTGGTATTTAGATTCACCTCCCCTATGTGATATGTGTTCACTGGTATATTTGGAGTGGCCTCCCTTATGTGACATGTGTTCACTGGTATTTAGAGTTACTTTCCGTATGTGAAATGTGTTCACTGGTATTTAGAGTCACCTCCCTTATGTGAGATGTGTTCACTGGTATTTTGAGTCGCCTCCCTTATGTGAGATGTGTTCACTGGTATATTTGGAGTGGCCTCCCTTATGTGAGATGTGTTCACTGGTATTAAGAAAACAAGATAAAAAACTCGAATACAAAAGCTCAACTAAATAATCAGTGAGAGCAGTGCGTTTAAACTGATTAAAGTATTTCATAAATAAATAATAAAGAAATGGTAGCACGTAGAAAAAAGAAGGAAGGATGGAATGAAAGATAGGAAATAAAAGATGGAAAAGAGAGAAAGAGAAGAAACAAAGAAATATAGAAAAGAAAGAAGGAAAGAAAGAAAGAAAGAAAATATTAAAACAGCTTAAAGAATGAACAAAAATGAATAAGAAAAGAAAAGAAAAATCTAAGAAAACACAACAAAGAGTGGTACTATTGTAACGCAGCATTCTTTTCAGATTTTATTCATAATAATATATAAAATGGTATGTGGACTGCATTGATTATCAGGATAAGAATTTACATACTAAATTGATTTGATTACTGAGAAAGAAAACATAGAATACTGACTGACTGAAGAAAAATAAATAAATAAAAGATTATGCGAAATATGTTCACTGATATATTTAGAATCGCCTCCCTTATGCGAGAAGTGTTCACTTCTATATTCAGAGTTACTTTCCCTATGTGAGATGTGTTCACTGGTATTTAGAGTCGCCTCCCCTATGTGAGATGTGTTCACTGGTATTTAGAGTCGCCTCCCTATGTGAGATGTGTTCACTGGTATATTTAGAGTCGCCTCCCCTATGTGAGATGTGTTCACTGGTATTTAGAGTCACCTCCCCTATGTGATATGTGTTCACTGGTATATTTGGAGTGGCCTCCCTTATGTGACATGTGTTCACTGGTATTTAGAGTTACTTTCCGTATGTGAAATGTGTTCACTGGTATTTAGAGTCACCTCCCTTATGTGAGATGTGTTCACTGGTATTTTGAGTCGCCTCCCTTATGTGAGATGTGTTCTCTGGTATATTTGGAGTGGCCTCCCTTATGTGAGATGTGTTCACTGGTATTAAGAAAACAAGATAAAAAACTCGAATACAAAAGCTCAACTAAATAATCAGTGAGAGCAGTGCGTTTAAACTGATTAAAGTATTTCATAAATAAATAATAAAGAAATGGTAGCACGTAGAAAAAAGAAGGAAGGATGGAATGAAAGATAGGAAATAAAAGATGGAAATGAGAGAAAGAGAAGAAACAAAGAAATATAGAAAAGAAAGAAAAAAAGAAAGAAAGAAAATATTAAAACAGCTTAAAGAATGAACAAAAATGAATAAGAAAAGAAAAGAAAAATCTAAGAAAACACAACAAACAGTGGTACTATTGTAACGCAGCATTCTTTTCAGATTTTATTCATAATTATATATCAAATGGTATGTGGACTGCATTGATTATCAGGATAAGAATTTACATACTAAATTGATTTGATTACTGAGAAAGAAAACATAGAATACTCACTGACTGAAGAAAAATAAATAAATAAAAGATTATGCGAAATATTTTCACTGATATATTTAGAATCGCCTCCCTTATGCGAGAAGTGTTCACTTCTATATTTAGAGTTACTTTCCCTATGTGAGATGTGTTCACTGGTATTTAGAGTCGCCTCCCCTATGTGAGATGTGTTCACTGGTATTTAGAGTCACCTCCCTTATGTGAGATGTGTTCACTGGTATTAAGAAAACAAGATAAAAAACTCGATTACAAAATGCTCAACTAAATAATCAGTGAGAGCAATGTGTTCACTGGTTTTAAACTGATTAAAGTATTTCATAAATAAATAATAAAGAAATCGTAGCACGTAGAAAAAAGAAGGAAGGATGGAATGAAAGATAGGAAATAAAAGATGGAAAAGAGAGAAAGAGAAGAAACAAAGAAATATAGAAAAGAAAGAAAGAAAGAAAATATTAAAACAGCTTAAAGAATGAACAAAAATGAATAAGAAAAGAAAAGAAAAATCTAAGAAAACACAACAAAGAGTGGTACTATTGTAACGCAGCATTCTTTTCAGATTTTATTCATAATAATATATAAAATGGTATGTGGACTGCATTGATTATCAGGATAAGAATTTACATACTAAATTGATTTGATTACTGAGAAAGAAAACATAGAATACTGACTGACTGAAGAAAAATAAATAAATAAAAGATTATGCGAAATATGTTCACTGATATATTTAGAATCGCCTCCCTTATGCGAGAAGTGTTCACTTCTATATTTAGAGTTAAACCCATGTGAGATGTGTTCACTGGTATTTAGAGTCGCCTCCCCCTATGTGATTTGTGTTCACTGGTATATTTATATATAAAATCGGCTCCCTGATGTGAGGATGTGTTCACTGGTGATTTGAGTCACCTCCCCTAAAACATAGAATTCACTGGTATATTTGGAGTGGAATAAATAAAGGATTATGCGAAAAGTGTTCACTTCTATATTTAGAGTTACTTTCCCTATGTGAGATGTGTTCACTGGTATTTAGAGTCGCCTCCCCTATGTGAGATGTGTTCACTGGTATTTAGAGTCGCCTCCCCTATGTGAGATGTGTTCACTGGTATATTTAGAGTCGCCTCCCTTATGTGAGATGTGTTCACTGGTATTTAGAGTCACCTCCCCTATGTGATATGTGTTCACTGGTATATTTGGAGTGGCCTCCCTTATGTGACATGTGTTCACTGGTATTTAGAGTTACTTTCCGTATGTGAAATGTGTTCACTGGTATTTAGAGTCACCTCCCTTATGTGAGATGTGTTCACTGGTATTTTGAGTCGCCTCCCTTATGTGAGATGTGTTCACTGGTATATTTGGAGTGGCCTCCCTTATGTGAGATGTGTTCACTGGTATTAAGAAAACAAGATAAAAAACTCGAATACAAAAGCTCAACTAAATAATCAGTGAGAGCAGTGCGTTTAAACTGATTAAAGTATTTCATAAATAAATAATAAAGAAATGGTAGCACGTAGAAAAAAGAAGGAAGGATGGAATGAAAGATAGGAAATAAAAGATGGAAAAGAGAGAAAGAGAAGAAACAAAGAAATATAGAAAAGAAAGAAGGAAAGAAAGAAAGAAAGAAAGAAAGAAAATATTAAAACAGCTTAAAGAATGAACAAAAATGAATAAGAAAAGAAAAGAAAAATCTAAGAAAACACAACAAAGAGTGGTACTATTGTAACGCAGCATTCTTTTCAGATTTTATTCATAATAATATATAAAATGGTATGTGGACTGCATTGATTATCAGGATAAGAATTTACATACTAAATTGATTTGATTACTGAGAAAGAAAACAGAGAATACTGACTGACTGAAGAAAAAAAAATAAATAAAAGATTATGCGAAATATGTTCACTGATATATTTAGAATCGCCTCCCTTATGCGAGAAGTGTTCACTTCTATATTTAGAGTTACTTTCCCTATGTGAGATGTGTTCACTGGTATTTAGAGTCTCATTCTCTATGTGAGATGTGTTCACTGGTATTTAGAGTCGCCTCCCCTATGTGAGATGTGTTCACTGGTATTTTGAGTCGCCTCCCTTATGTGAGATGTGTTCACTGGTATTTAGAGTTACTTTCCGTATGTGAGATGTGTTCACTGGTATATTTAGAGTGGCCTGTCTTATGTTAGATGTTTTCACTGGTATTAAGAAAATAAGATAGAAAACTCGAATACAAAAGCTTAACTAAATAATCAGTGAGAGCAGAGTGTTTAAAATGATTAAAGTATTTCACAAATAAATAATATAGAAATGGTAACACGTAGAAAAAAGAAGGTGCCCTAGTGTCGCACACACCGACTGTCTGCCCTGCATATGGATGGAGCTACTGATAAACTGTAGTTTGTACAAGCACTAGGGCCTTTTAAGATTAAACTGGTAATTAAATATTTAAAAAAAAGTAATACTGTTTTTGTTTTCTGACTGAAAATATAGAAACTTAATTAGTGATCATATGGTTGCAATTACTGATAGTGACTTTAGGATCTATCTGATCTATCTATCTGTGCAAACACATGCATACACATGCACGCATGCACGCATGCACTTACACACTGTCTGATAGAGATAATCTTCTGAAAATCGACTGAATATTGACGAGTATAAATAAAATATATATGAATCCATGATATGTGTTTACATTGGTGCAGACATTTGCATACAAAAACACACATACACAGACAAACACATAAATTAAGCTATGCATTTCTTTCTTTATTTATTTATTTTTTATTTGTTTTTCATCCATTTTCCAATCCAGTGCCTCCTTCAAGCATTATTAGAGATTTTAAAAATGAATTTTATAATATGATTTTAAATAATTACATATATTTATCTTGTCAATCAATTTATATTTGTTAAACAGTTTACACAAATACTTTGAGGTGTAAATAATTTTTATTAATATTCTGCCTGATAACATGATTAGTATAACATGAATTCAGTGATTCTCAACCAGTGTGCCACGAGGTCTTCCTAAGGGTGCCGCAAACTTTTGAACGGCACACTAAGAAAATGGCAAAAACCTCGTGATCCCAAAATAAAACAAACAGTAGGTAAAAACGAAAATATTCTCACTTCAGCAGACAAGTTAGTTGGCCTCAAAAAGAAAATAGTGATTTGGGAATAAAAAAGAGCAATCACTGTCAGTCTTTATATGTTCCCGTTATTGCGTTCTACCTGCATTAGAGAAGTGATCCCAATTGTGTTTACTCATCTGACAGCCCTGGACGAAAGAATCAACAATTACTTTCTGTCATTAAAGACAGAAAAGTATGATTGGATTAGAGATCCTTTCATAAATTATTCTTCCAACATTGAACTTGAATTACAGGAAGAAGCAGAAATGGCCGCCCTTTCTAATGACCTTAAAATTAAAACATTCGACTCTGCCCATTGATTCATTTTGGATTTCAATTCAAGAGGTGTATCCCATATTATGTAAAAGAGTTTTAGCAATTTTATTATAATTTTCAACTCCTTATATATGTGAATTAGGCAACATCAAAAATATGAAGCACGAGAGATTACTACAACGAAAGCAGAAATGAGGGTGTGTCTGTCTCATATTCGACCAAACATTGAGGAAATTATGAATAGAAGCCAGGCACAAATTTCTCATCAAAGAAGCCAGCTATTTGACTGATAACATTCGAAACACTGCAATAAAGTATAGCTGTGTTTTTCTTTATTTAGTTTGAGTCATTCTATGTGTCTATGACTAGTCTGTGTCTACGGTTGTATGCCGTCTATGACTTGCCATGTTTTTATTTTTCAAAATTCAAATATTTTTCATTTATATTTAGCCAGGTGTGCCGTTGGCAAAAAATGATTGGGAACCACTGCATTAATTCATAGATAATTTTGCATATCTGATCAATAATCTGTCTTAAAGATATTTAAGAATATTTAATATTCAAGTGCAATTAAAGAATATTTAATTCTCATTTTTAATATATTTATTTCTATATTAATTTATTTATTCTTTAATTTCACGCTTATAGTTCATGGTGCCTGGTCTGCATGGACACTTTAGTAGTAATATCAGTACTATCGTTGAAGTAACAGTCATACATTAATAGTAATAGCTGTAGTATCGCAGAAGTAACAGAGGCAGATTAGTAATGATACCAGTAGTATCGCAGAGGTAACAGTGACAGATCAGTAGTAATATCAGTAGTATTGCAGAAGTAACGGTGGAAGATTAATAGTAATATCAGTAGTATGGTTGAAATAATAGTGACAGGTTAGTAGTAATATCAGTAGAATGGCTGAAATATTAGTAATATCAGTGACAGATTAGTAGTAATAGCAGTAGTATGGTTGAAATAACAGTAACAGATTAGTAGTAACATCAGTACTATCGTTGAAGTAACAGTAATAGATTAATACTAATAGCTGTAGTATCGCAGAAGTAACAGAGGCAGATTAGTAATGATACTAGTAGTATTTCTGAAATAACAGTGACAGACTAGTAGTAATATCAGTAGTATTCCTGAAATAACAGTGACAGATTAGTAGTAATATCAATAGTATGGCTGAAATAACAGTGACAGATTAGTAGTAATATCAGTAGTATGGTTGAACTAACAGTGACAGATTAGTAGTAATATCAGTAGTATGGCTGAAATATTAGTAATATTAATGACAGATTAGTAGTAATAGCAGTAGTATGGCTGAAATAACAGTAACAGATAAGTATTAACATCGTTGAAGTAACAATAATAGATTAATACTAATAGCTGTAGTGTCGCAGAAGTAACAGAGGCAGATTAGTAATGATTCCAGTAGTATTGCTGAAGTAACAGTGATAGATTCGTTGTAATATCAGTAGTATTTCTGAAATAACAGTGACAGATTAGTAGTAATATCAGTAGTATTCCTGAAATATTAGTAATATTAATGACAGATTAGTAGTAATAGCAGTAGTATGGCTGAAATAACAGTGACAGATTAGTAGTAATAGCTGTAGTATGGTTGAAATAACAGTGACAGATTAGTAGTAATAAATAGTAATATCTCTGAAGTAGCAGTGACATATTAATAGTAATATCAGTAATATTTCTGAAGTAGCAGTCACAGATTAGTGGTAATATTAGTAGTATGGCTGATGTAACAGTGACAGATTAGTAATAATAGCGTAGTATTGCTGAAGTAACTGATAGATTAGTAATAATCACAGTGGTATTGCTGAAGTAAAAGTGATTAGTAGTAATATCAGTAGTATCGCTGAATAACAATAGTAGATTAGTAACAATAGCAGTAGTATTGTTGAAGTAACAGTGATCGATTACTAGAAATACAGTAGTATCGCTGAAGTAACAGTGATAGATTAGTAGTAATAGCAGTAATATTGCTGAAGTAACAGTGGCAGATTAGCAGTAATATCGATAGTATCACTGAAGTAACAGTGACATCATATCAGTAGTATCACTAAAGTAAGTGGTAGATTAGTAGTGAGCAGTAGTATCGCTGAAGTAACACTTGTAGATTAGTAGTAATATCAGTAGTATCACTGATGTAACACAGGCAGATTAGTAGTAATAACAATAGTATTCACGCAGTAATAGTGACAGATTAGTAGTAATATCAAAAGTATCGATGAAGTAGCTGACAGATTAATAGTAATAGAAGTAGTATTGCTGAAGTAACAGTGACGCATTAGCAGTACCAGAAGTAGTACTGCTGAAGTAACAGTGAGAGATTAGTAGTAATGGTGATAGTATCGATAAAGAAACAGCAGCAGATCAGTAGAAATAGCGGTAGATTGGTGGTAATATCAGTAATAATAATAGTAATTTCAATACTGGATATGCACTGTAAGAAAGTAAGAATCGTAAAATGCAAAAAATAATAATACACACCAAGCTGTGAAGGACAACACAGGTACGACAGCAGCGTCTCCAACATTAACACTAATAATAAAGATATATTAATAATTATTTTAATACAGGATGCGCAAAAATAAGAAATAAGAATAATAGGTGATAAAAAACAAAGAAGAATAATGAGAAGCACTCTAATAACTACGTTAGGAACTAATCCGGTACGACGGCAACGACGGCGACATTAATAGAAATTACAATAATACAATTTAACAGCTCAGAAAGTAATGACTAATAAAAAGCGCTAAACAATAATGACAGTTTATTAATCTTGAACTCGGTAGTCTCAGTGTTGTGTTGGTTAAACAAGTGCACACTTCAGCATCAAACCTATCTCTGAAAATATATCCCTTTTCATAGAACATGATTATTGTAAACACTCGAGTGAAAACAACTGTGATTTCATCAAGTGAGGATAATGAAAATTCTCTTAACCCACTTGATCGCTGACAGTAAATCATAAAACAAAATACCTGAATTGATACAAGGAACATGTTTTTATTAGTTTGCATACATTTCAATAAATTTATTGAGTCCTTTTACACATTCGCAGTTTTCAAAAGGCACTTTACTTACACATTCATATTCACAAAATAAATTTAAATAAGATACATTTACCTTTTTATACAGACAGATAGATATGGACACACAAACACGCACACACGCACATAATCACTTGCAGAAAATAATGAAACATATTTCATGTTCCGAAGAGTTTACAAAATAGAACTGTTAATTAGAAGATAAGTACGTGGCTACATAGTAGCAAATAAAACGTTTACGACAAATATATTCAAATATAATTAAATATATTTTGAAACAATTAAGTATATTTTGATATGATTAAGTACATTTTGATATGATTAAGTATATTTTGATATGATTAAATATATTTTAATATGTTTAAATAATTTTGATATGATTAAATATAAAAATGTCCATATAAATCAAATAACATCTTTGAAATACCCAACTATTTATTTTGGGACATTTTCCTCCCATGTGATATTGTGTTTTATGATCGCTGTAACATGACATTCCGCGACACAAGTTACATCTCTGTCTCTAGATGAAATTACATAATTAATCTAAAATTCAGCTAGTATTTATCAAATTATATAATTAAGAATATATCATTAATTTTTCTTAAACACATCTAAAAGTAAGTTAATAATCGAGAATGAGATTCCATATTTATTCAATAATATAACCGATAATCTCTAATTAATATAATGTTAAAATGCCTTATAAATAATACAGACATGATAAAACAAGGGTCTTATTTTGGGGTAATATTATCAGTGCAAATAGCGATATTCTTTAGTTAACTTTGGTTTTGATAAAAGTTCACGATTTCTCATGTAATTACATTATAAATAAATCATTATTATCATTATTATATACTTTTTTAAAAAGAAGTATTTAGTTTTTATCGCGACAGAAACAATACACTAATAATAAATCTGATTTTTCTGATAACTTCACGCAGCCTAATAAAAAATGTGAAGTAATTTTTATATCCCGCTCTCAGAACAGTTCTAATGAAACTAAGAGAATAGCGCCAAACATACATAGGAAGCTTCTGTTGTTACAAAAAAATAAAGACAAAGTAAAAAAATAAAAATATTAAGGTGTTACTACTTTTGTTGTTGTTGTTATTTAGTTGTTGACAAAGAGAGGACTGTGACAATTACAGTGTCTGCTTCATTGTTATATAGATTATTACTGATTGAGCGGTTATATTAATATCTAATGTAATAAGAGAACTTCAGGTATAATAAGAAATGTAAAGTCTATTACACTATATAACTTGCGTTGATGTACACCTTTTACTGAATGTAATTAAAAAATTAAGTTCAGTTCAAGTTTGTCAAATTTGCTTAATAAAATTTATTATTATCAAATTTAAATTGACCTTTATTTACTACGAGAAATAATTTGATTAACCTGAAATTCATCAACATTTTGAAGTTTATTAAACTATTTTTATTAGATATATATTTCTTTCACAAACATTATTTAGACTGTCAATAGCGGTATCCTTAATTAAAAATATCACCTTATTTTTACTTGTTTATGATTTATGTTATGATTTATAGTTTTACAAAGTAAACTTGATAACTTTGTGTACATATTCTATTTTTTTAATAATAATAATAATCATAAAACTTTAAAAATTAAAATAAACTGAACGTACGCACTATATTTCCCAATATACAGATCTTCTCTATAATCAATGAAATGTAAGATGTTATAAAGGAAAAGTTGAGTGGGCGCGAGATCAGGCTGATATTTTTTTTATTAACTCAATACAAACCATGACAGGGTCATAGCAACCTTTTTCATTTTCAGTCTATCTAATCTATCTGTCTGTCTGTTTATCTATCTATGGTATATATATCTATCTTCCTATTAATCCATATGAAGGTCTCTTGCTCGGTCTATTTATCCGTCAAACAAAAAGGCATCAAATCATCTCTGATTCCTTTCCCTTCATCCAACATGTCCGTCAGTTTACAACTAAATGTAATTCATCCTGGTCTCTGTATCTATGTGTGTCTCTGTGTTTGATGAACATCAATCTTTCAGCAACTTCTTTTCAATGATCCATTTGCCCATTTGTACAGTATAACAAAATTAAGAAGTAATTTCAATACCCATCCCCAGCACAATTTGTAGACGAAAGAGATTATTGTAAAGAGATGGACAGGACGTCTCTCGGTGGCTTTGAACAACGTAGGCCTCCCCGTTGTAATTAAACATAGATTACTGGTGATAAATGAAAACATTTACTGAAAGAATTCAAGTAAAATTAACTGATCAGTTTTTATTTCTAGACTCTTTGTTAGCTTTCTTTACATTTGTTGTTAAACATTTAAACTTCTGTTCATGTTATAGCATGTGAATTACAAATTTTCCTGCTTTAAAAATAAATACATTAAACATAAGAAATATTGGAAGGTGTTCACTTCCAAGACAAAATAAAAATTAAACGGTAGATCATTAACATCCTCATAAAAATGTTTTAGACAGTCTACATCATTTATTTTAATAATTAATATAATAATAGTAGTAGTAGTAGTAATAATTAATAAATAAATAAATACATTAACTAATTAATAATGTTCATCTATATTGCCTATATTACCACTAGTATATATATATATATATATATATAATTTAAAAAAATTGCACTTTTGCAAAAGGGGACAACTGTAACAGAACATTCAATACAACATCATTCAATGATGCGAACTTTCTGTTAGAAAAAAAGCAGATTTAATAAGGATATTGTTATATTTGGTGAAATACATTCTTGTATATACAAACTATGATGGTGTAGCAGCCAGTGCGGTAGTGTTTTTGTAAAATAATGTTTTGAGAGGTTACACTTTTATTTACAGATAAAAAAAAAGAAAAGATAAAAGGATACTATGTAAACAGATTTTGAAATATTTTAAAAATATTTACAAATGCATTGTTCTAGAAGTTTATTTCTGTACAATCCCGAATGCTTCTGTATTCAATTTTAAAACAGTTTTTTATAGATGAATAAATGTTTAGTGAAAAACAGCGGAAAACTAGCGAATTGGACTTAAAGCTCAACCGGAGCAGATTAATAAATTCGAATGAAATTAGAAAATGATTATTTTTGACAATAAAATAAAGTTCCTAAGCCAATGTGTTTTCTAATTCTAAATATATGCATAAATATATTAATAAAAACATCAATCACACATATAAATGTGTGTGTGTGTGTGTGTGTGTGTGTGTCTGTGGATATTTTGATGTAGATAACAACTGCTGAAATCTCTATGTCTATAGCCCATTTTGCATTCACTAATTCCCCTTCTTTTTCTAAGGTTGATTAAAAATAATGCAGATAATTACAGATCTATTACATTTCTAAGTTTTGAAGAAAACTATAGCTTATTTTAATAGTTTTTTTATTTTAAGAATTTCATTGGTTTACAAGCAACGAAAATTAGGAAATATTGAAAACAATAAAAATGAAAGTGAGACTAATTCCTACTATCTCTCGTGACAATGCAGGTACCTGTGTGTGAACGTGGAGTGTGATTTATTTATTTTTGGTTTACTTTTTCTTTCTTTTGTTTGGTAGAGGTTTCTATGTTTTTCTATTTTACTAATCAAATCTAACAATTTTCTGAACATTAATATAGGCAGTCGAAATCAGTATAGTCAGCCACACTCTTTTTTCTCTTAAGTACATATCTTTTTTACTTCCCTGTTTGTTGTATTTACGTTCACATGTTTTTATTTAATAATAATAATAATATTCATGTTTTTATTTAACATTTCAGCAAACCAGGAGAAGACACCTGAAAAGATTAAATATATCCTTCATTTGATTAGTTTCCACTTTGATATTGATAATAGAACTGATAGAACAGGTTCAAACATTGATTCACATATACATACACACCCACATTTGTTTGAAGAGAAATAAATGTTGTGCCATTATGAATGTTTGATGGGATTATTTGTTTCCAGTCTCGCTCAGTTGTCATTTTTTTTTTTTTTTTTTTTTTTTTTTTTTTTTCAGACCATGTTTTCAAACCTACATCAAATACTGGTAAATTCCTAGCCAATAGTGAGCAACTTATGCAACTTATTGTAGTGTGAACTGTAAGCTTTGTGATTTTATTTGGTGCATAAATATAAATAAATAAAAAAGAAAAAAAAAAAAAGTAGGGTGGAAAAATAACAACACCGTTTATTTGAAGTTTATGTCAATGATTGGCTAATAAAAAGCAACAAATAACAATAATAATAAAAAAAAAAAAAGAGTATATTTTAATAAAGGTTGTTATGTTCCTTTATTTTATTTATTTGTTTTGAACTCTTTTTCTTTCTTTTTTTTAGGATTGTATTTTCCCGACTTGACGGATTTAATTTTTTATTTGACATTTGAAGAATCTTCTACAGAATTGGTGTAATCGCATTATCATGCAACAAAAAAGTTGCTTAAAGTATTTCATTTTGTGAAACAGACAGGTAGTACTATTTATTATTATAGTTGTTAATGTGTTTGGATTTTTTTGATTTTATTTAAGTATAATTTAAACGTCACAGCTACCTGATGGCAGCCATCTTATTCAGGAATAATATTTATTTATTTTTTATTCGGGAATAATATTTATTTATTTATTATTTATTTTATTTATTTTATTATTTTTTATCTATTTTTTTTTTTTTTTTTTTTTTTTTTACTAATTGTTTAGTCTTAATTTTGTTTTACCAATCACTGTATGATATATCAGGGGCAAATTTTGGGTGGCCAGTAATAAAAATTGTTTTAAAAGAAATTGACATCTGTAGCATACACCAAAGTAAACACCACACAACAACTATGTGTCAACTCACAGACAATTTTTATTTATTTATTTATTTATTATTATTATTATTATTTTTTTTTTTTATTATTATATTTATTATTATTTTTAATATACTAATGAAACTATTAAAAGAAAATATACTGATTTTGTTTGGCAGGTTGTTTTCTGTCAGTTTATTTACGATTTATTTTTTTAAAGATTTATGTTACATTGCTGACTTCCTCTATCCATTAAATACTTTTTTTAACCATATTAAAGTTTATAATAGGTGGCCCTAAATTCTTTCACATTATTAAAGCTTAATACCTGTGTAGCTCAATGTTAACGTTAAAAACTAATAAAGATGAATAAATATTTAAGAAAAATATGACCAGGTTATTTCATATGTAGACACTATGTAAAATATTAATAAAATTATTTGTTATAATATTTAACTCACACTCACACACACACACACACACACACACACAACACACACAGATAATTTGTAATCATAATCACAAAATACCTTAATATACTACAAGATCTCCATGCACAAAACACTACTAAAATGATTCTTTTTTGAAGTAGGTGTCTTATGCAGATAATATGACTAACACTACAGCATCCAAAACTATTTACATCTGTATCTACTGACAATGTACCTGATTGACATTAATTGCTTCATCAAACCTATATGTATTACAACATGTTCAACTCATACAGTATAAACCTATGAATGTATAAGGTCTTTATTATTATTATTCATTTGCTTTTTCATATCATTACTAATATTTATTTATTTTTGATGTTTTCCAGGACAAATTAATTTCATCATTGGCATGGATATTGCAGAAAGTATAAGGAGAAAATATTCCAAAAGAATTTAAAGAATGTTTCTATGAAAAGTCAGATGTGAGTGAAATATTTTATAAATTTCTCATCCAGCTACACAATCACTGACCAGTATCACACTGTAGAGTGCAAGTGCTGCTGGAATACTATAATATGATATATCGATGGTTTACATTCAGCATGGACAGGAACAAGAAGAAAAGGGCAGAGCACCACTGAAGTCTGCTTTTTTGTGAAAACAAGCTGATGCTGGTAAAAAGACTTCATCTGGCAGATGACTGCGATGGCTGTGTTTGACGGTGGGAGGGAAAACAGCCAGGAAGTTGAGCAGCAGGTGATGTCTTGCCACATTCGAAGGACCAGGCTAGTCCTGTACCTGATTCAGAGTGGGACCAATGCACCCATGTCCCTGTCCCCTACTTCATCATCACAAAAATCCAGGCCATTTTTCAAAGAATGTATACAAGAGACTATTGATAATGAGAACCAACAGTCTTGTGTCAAGTAATGTTTTCAGAAACCTCTCAACAGTGGCATGGTATGTTCTTTTATTAGTTTGTGTGTGTGTGTGTGTGTGTGTGTGTGTGTGTGTGTGAGAGAGATCATGCATATGTATGTGTGTGTTTGTGTGTGTGAGAGACATTGCATCATGAATGATAATAAACAAACAAAAATGCATTGATCAGACAAATGTAGATTGATAAAAAAAAAAAGAAAAAAGTGTCATGTTCATGTTGGAATTGCTAAAATCTTTGTTTACCAATTAATGATAAATCTTTTATACAGGTAACTGCTGTATTGTTCAGTTGCTGTCTAGAAAGGGATTTATGTTATGGAGAAGGATGAATCAGCTGTACAGAAACTGCAGACTGCACAATTCCAAGTTGTAAGTTTTTATCTTATATTTAATTCTTAGAGAAAGTGAAATAAATTTTACACTAACAACTCTTTACTGATTGTAAAATAGCATAGTAATAATCATTTATTTGCTATTGTTTTGTTAATTAATTAAATTAATACCATTATCATCATTATCATTATAATGGATATACAAAGTATATCAAAAATATCCCACACCCCTTTGTGTCTGAATAACCTAGTAACTGATAACAGTAAAATTTTAATTTTAATAATAACAGAAACATTAGTTATTTATTTATAACAGTTTGTTATTTTTATTATATTATTATTATTTTTTTATTTTTAGAATGCACATAATTGATGCACTGATGTTGGCTAGTGAAGCTGTTTCAGTAGAAGGTGCTGTCCAACACTGAGGATAAAGTTTGTACTGCTTCCACTGGAAAAAAAAACAACAACTGAACAGGTGAATTTGAGTTTGTTTTCTTATTATTCTAAACCTAATGAAGTTTAATTTATTTAATGTAGGAAGTTGCATTGTGCAACAAACATTAGAATTCTGTGTCATACACTGCATTTTATATCATGCTCTCTCTCTCTCTCTCTCTCTCTCTCTCTCTCTCTCTCTCTCTCTCTCTCTCTCTCTCTCTCTCTCTCTCTCTCTCTCTCTCTCTCTCTCTCTCTCTCACACACACACACACACACACACTTACTTTTATACAAACCTGATTATTTTGTTGTAAATTTCTATATTTTAAAATAAAAGAATACTAATGATTTACCTGAAAAGTAAAATAAACTTGTTTTTTTATATTAGAAACTATTTACACTTTAACTAATTAAATAGTTATTTATTTATACAAATTACTATTTAAATTAGGCATGATATCCTTATTATCCATGTGCATTGTACATAATAATCATTGTAATGTTATTGTAGGTATATTCGTTTGTTCTGTCTATTTCATTCTGTCCATCTAACTGCCCCGGTTGGGAAAAACTGACATAGATAAATTGATGTGTATGTGTCTGTGTGTATGTATGTATAAAAATATTTGTGTTAGAGAGAATGGGTATATAAATGTGTGTGAAATAGAGTGTGCTTTTTGTGGATTTTTTGGAGAGAATCAGATGATTGATAGAGAGATTATATATAAATAAATACAAGAGTGAGTAGGTTTATGTGTGTATATATATGTGTATTAGGGTAGATATAGCTAAATGGATGGACACACACAAACACATATATTGTATAAACTGCATAATCTATATATGCAAACTACATAAATAGATACATAGATACATAGGTTCATAATCATGAGTATTTGTTTTTTATGTTAGAGGATTTTATATAACTGAATATGTGAATAAAAGTATGTTTATATGTGTGTGAAATAGATTGTGGATAGATAGCTAGACTTAGAGAGACTGATATGTAGGTGTGGTTATATGTCTGTGTGTGTCATAGAGAGAGAAGAGGTATTGACGTATGTATGAAACAGAGAAGTGTGTCATGTGTGTATGATTTTTCAGAGAATGAGAGATAATTATGTAAATAAATATATCTATCTATCTATATAAATATGTTTGTTGGTCACACCTGCTCACCTTTTTCTAACAAATTTATTAAAAACATTATTGAGACGTTAATGAAGAAATGATATAATTTTCTTACTCATATACAGTGCCCATTACCTGTCTCTATCCATTTATTCATCGCTAATATAAATGTACCTGTCTATCCTCTGTCTGTCTGTCTATAAGTACATAATTATAGATATATTTAGATATATACATAAAGACAGACAGAATGCACAAATAGGGATACTACTACTACTACCGCTACTACTGCTACTACTACTACTAATAATAATAATAATTAGTCAATTTCATATATTAGGTAGTCGAAGGGAAATAACTCTGTTCTCCATTAATAATAGGAATGAATATAACAATGATAATGGAATATAGCATTAACAACAACAGAACAAATTTTGAAAAATAAAAATAATAATGATATAGTTTCGAATTTAGATTTCTGTTTCAATTAATTCGTAGAGTTAAGTGCTAAAGAAATTATGAAAAACAATTATATTATGTTTGTTTATCGTGTATGGGATATGCTGTTTAATTATTCAGCGAAGATAACAAAAATTAATAATGATATAAAAAAACAATTTTTCAAATAACAGAAGATTGTAACAGCATAAAAAGAAAATAGTTTAAGAAATAAAAACGAATAATTGTACTGAATTAAATATCAAGTATAATTCAAATCCGGGCACCGGGGATGAGGTGCATACGCATGTCCCCCTGCCCTACTCCCCCGCATGCTGGCTGTCTGCCCAGCCCTCACACAGAACCAAGTTGAAACTTTAAAGTTTTTTTGTCAGCATGCTCATGTGTATGAGATCCTGTTATCGAATCTCGGCGGTACGGCATTTTTGGAGATTCCACAGCAGTACTTTCTGATTCCAGATTCATCTATGAAAGAGTGTGGAAAAATCACGTTCTTTAAATATATATTATGACATAATCCATGACGTGTCACTGGAAGTGGGAAGAGTTTACTCCACCAAGTAAAAATTATAACGATTAGACTTATCTCCCTTTAGTGATATGTGTCCACAAACATATATTAGAGTTATGTCCCTTACTTGAGATATACTCACAGAGCAAAGTAAAAATTACATCGATTAGAGTTATCTCCCTTTAGTGATATATGTTCGCAAACATAGATCAGAGTTATGTCCCTTAAGTGAGATCTACTCAGTAAACTTACATATACTAATTATCCGTACAGGATAAATGGAACCTCTAAAAATGCTGCACCACCGAGATTCGATCCACAATTGTGGAAAAATCACTTTGTTTATGTATAATACGGGTCACGTTTATGTATAAAATGGGTCACCAGATGTGGGAGGAGTTTACTGCGTGAAGTAACAATTATATCGATTTGAGTTATCTCCCTTTAGTGATATGTGTTCACAAATAATAGATTAGAGTCCCTTACATGAAATGTACTCACTAATCTTACGTATGGTAATTATTCGTACGGGATAAATGGAACCTCCAAAAATGCTATACACCTACATACACTGCGAAGAAAAAATTGTATCGATTAGAGTTATTTCCCTTACGTGAGGTGTATTCACAAACTTAGGTTAGAGTTATGTCCCTTACGTGAGATGTACTCACTAAGCCTTCGTACGGGATTAATGGATCCTCCGAAAACGCCCTTCAGCAGTTACAATATATGGTCATATCACATGACCATATGGTTCCCAGTGCTAATGAAATATCCCAGATAGGAAGCAGTAATGTTAATATATCTTGCTAGCATTTACTCCACATTAAAAACTTTAAAACATTACATAATCTAAGCTTTATAGAATAGGAACCAATGGCTATTATTTCTCTATTCTAAAAATGTCTCAACTTAAAATGTTGCCATACTTTCCAGAACAAGTGCAGAGAGGGGTAGGTTATGAAGATTACTATGCTGACCAGCTCGTGACCTAGATGAGCGTCTTACAGGAGCAGCATTTACATCTTGTGACGATGTCTCTCATTCTGCATCAGCTGTCATATTCACATCCCGCTCTGTCTCAGTAAAATGACCCCAAGTAAATGGAAGGGGAGAAGTGATCACTCGATCAACATTCTCACTTACGGTTTACAAAACTGATTCTCATTATCGGGGAGACGTTTACAAGGATTTAAAGCTGGGTTATGGCTATTACAGTGGGATCTATGATCTATGTCGTTTGTTATGGTAGATGTTAAATGCGGTGGCTCAGTAGTGACTATATCTTTTGAATCCAGGATCTGTGGACATTTTTCTGAGATGCAATTAGTTACATCTTCTGATTGAAATAGTTAAACAGTATTAAAATAACAGTTTATATTACACACAGATTTCTTAATGTGAGATATAATTTTGCAGGACTCGAAATGGCCAAATGTGACCAAAGTTCTGTTTAGGCGACTGGGATGTGAAAAACATTATAGCTAGTTACCCAAAAAATATTATCTGGGTGACCTGTTTTTTCTATAAGATATAACACAAGAGCCACTATTAATATTTTTTATCGCAAATATTTATTTCACATAAACAATCTATTTATAAACACTAATGCTGTAATGAACATTTCCAACCCGTATGTTAAAGGATTATCGGTTGGTTAACAGAACAACTTAGGCGATAACACTGTACATCACGAGATGAGTGTGTGTTAACACAGTGACGTTTTTTACACAACTTGTCACAGTTAGAACCATACTTGACTTTCAGCTCACACGCTATGATATTATATGATATAAGTAATATGATATGATTTAATATGATATAAAATGATTAACTTATCACACTGTGATATATAAAAATAATGAACACATTTTGGAAGATAGATTTTGTGTTTCCAATCGACAAATTATATATATATAGATATATAGATATATAGATAGATAGATAGATAGATAGATAGATAGATAGATAGATAGATAGATAGATAGATAGATAGATAGAAAGATTTAGATACAGATATAATAGAACATTAAATGAACTGTATCTTAATTATACATTTATTTTGAGAATTTGAAAAAGATTGTTTAAAATGTGGGTCAGGGTGTGTGTGAACGAATGAAAAAGGTTTAACAGCATCCAAGCATTCAAATCAGAATTAACAATATAACATAAAATAATATAATATAATAGAATATAATAGAACATAACATAATATAATATAATAAAATAGAACATAATATAATATAATATAATAGAAAATAACATAATATAATATAATATATCGTACTGACGTTTTTCAGATACCTTGACACAGCTTGATTAGTGCTAATTATAAATGAAAATTAACACATATGAGATATAATTTTACAAACATTTTCATAGAAAAAATAAACCTTACTGTAAGTACTTATTTAAATTCTAATTATATACAATGACATAAACTAAATTTGTAATCAGCGAATGAATAGATGTTATAAAAAAACAAAACATATATTAGTTTTTCATAGTAAAATAGAATGTTTAAAAGGGTATATGACGAATGAAAAGACGCCTTGTATTTTAAAACGTTCGGTCATTAATATTCCTAAGAGGCAAACTCTGGAAATATCATTTTAAGCAAATAAGTGCGCGGCAGTGTAATCAAATCTGAATGATAAAAAACAACAGAAAATCAAGATCAACAAAAGCCCTCTTACAAAAAATAAAAAATAAAAATAAATAAATAAATAAATAAATAATAATAATAATAATATAAAAGTAGATTTTATGTATGTAATTACCTCGTGTACATTTTGTTCCAGTCCATCCTGCCGTACATCGTGCAGTGTCACATTTTCCTGTCTGTACGTCACAAGATGAGTTTGTGTTAACAAAGTGACGTTTTTTACACAGCTTTCACAGTTAGAATCAAAATTAACGTTCAGTTTACACGCTATGATATAATATGATATAATGTAATATGATATGATAAGATATGATATAATGTAATATGATATGATATAATATTATCGTTTTTCTCATAACTTGTCACACTGTGATATATAAAAATAATGAACACATTTTGGAAGATAGGTTTTATGTTTCCAATCGACAAATTAACACATATATGGAAAAGTGAATGAAATGTATCTTAATAATACATTTATTTAGAAAATTTGAAAAAGATTGTTTAAAATGAGGGTCAGGTTATGTGTGAACGAATTAATAAATGTGAAACTTTAACAACATCCAAACATTCAAATCAGAATTAGCAAGAAGGACTGTTCTCTATAACTCACCATAGACATCAGTCTCTAAAAAATGCAAGGTTGTACCACCGTTAGGGTAATTATTTGTTCCCTGATAAAAAGCAACGTATTAGGCATTTGAATTAGTGAGCTAAGTAAAAGCTGAAAACAATGTGTGCTAGAAGTAAACATTTGAACTATGATTTCTTTAACACGAAGCATTGCTCGCTTTAACTCACCGTATACTTCAACTTCTATAAAATGCAAGGTCGTACCAATGAGGCTGCCATGGTTTGTTCCTTGATAAACAGTCACGTATCTGGCATTAACATTACACGTGAAACTCACGACATCAGGAATATCAGTAACAGTACCACACAGATGTCCTGTGTTAGATGAATTCACTGCTGTGTTTGTGTAGATCTGTACTCCGAGTCTTCGCCACTCATCTAAACAGATCAGTAACTTTGAAATGAAATAACTGTTTAGAAAATGTATTTTTTATCCCAATTTGATATAAAAAATAATAATAATTATACTTGTCTATGGACTTCGCGAATCTATCTACCCTTAATGAGATGACAGTTGTTGATACCTTGTCAGCTGGTGTGATAACAATTTTGCGGTTTTTCTGTAGATTGTTTATATTAGGCGGTTCCATAACCAACATATTTTCGTTTAATCGAATAAAGCATGAAATTTCGAATATTTGCATTCATATTTTTAGTGACGTTTTGGCTGCTTTTAAGAAATAACTATCGTTTCCAGCTATATTTACAATATATGTACCTAATCCTATTATATTATTATAATGATTTTCTTCTTTACTTGAAGTTAGTACACCTTTATTGATAGATTATTTTGATCCCGGATTACCTGAAACTCGTTATTAAGGATTGCCTGTGTATTGTTTAGGTCTCTCAAAGTTCTAGTGGCAAAATAAATTTGCTTTAAATATGATTTTTGTTTTCTTGACTAGCCAAAAGTTTAAAAACACAGACATATATATATATATATATATATTTGTAGACACAACAGTTTCCTTTTGCTATGATTTTCCATATAGAACTACCTTATTTCATAACTCACTTATTTTCTATTGGTTAATTTTCTTTTTATTATTTATGACCATTGATCTAAAAGTATTAAAGTTAAGACTCAGATAGAATTATATTTGTAGTTGAGGACGTTTACTTAAGTTAAGCAGTGATAGATTTGAGAATCTTTAAAACAAAAGGGTGTCATCATTAAATAGTACGTTTAGACGCTGTATCTGTCAGTGGTGATAATGGACTCTATTTTTGTCAGTTTGCCTGGCTGTACCGTATTATCTTTAACTTGATCAAAGTCTGGCTGTTTTACTCTTCATTATTATTTTAAATGTAAGATTTTTAGATACTTTAATTAGTAAATTTATTGCCTGATTGCCCAAATTTTTGTTCATTTGTGCTGAACATTAGGTTAATTGTTTTTAGTGCTGGCTTTATGAACGAGTTTAATTCTTGCCTTACTTTAGAGGGCTCTAGATAGAGCAGAATGTGCATGATTCTCCTCAAGGAGTTTAATATTAAGTAAGATGAATGCCTTACATATTTATGTATACATATATGATGTATGACTGTATCTAGGTTTTATGTATGTATGTATGTATTCATATGTATTCATATTACATATATCTGTTTTTTGTGCTGTATAATTATATGATTTATGTTATTAAAAAAGTAAAAAAATAAAAAGATAGAGAAGAAAAAAGAGATAAAGGCAAAGAAACATATTTACGTACCTTCCTCTCTGAAATGCATTTTCACTTGTTGAACAAAGTACAGTTCTCCTAGATCCACTTCCCACCACGTGTAAGGCTGATATATCCCTGTGTGTATAAAATTGTTTCCATTCTGTTCAGTTTCTCCGTCCACAGCTAGTGATGCACTGCGTTGTGACATGTACTCATCTGAGTAGTAAGAACTCTGGTAGGCTGGCTTATGTAGAGCTACATTTTCTGTAGTAAACGACAAACAAACAAGTAAACATATAATCAGTAATATCAGCTTGTATAAAAATAAATGAATTCTACATATTCATATACTTATTAGATTTCATACACGTTACTCATTTTCCTTTCATACTTTCTATGTACTACCAGTCATTAAAAGATAACACAAATAGAAGAAAACAGTACAAATAGGCATTACACTAACAGTAAACTTTATTGTTTTTTCTCAGAAATACAAGATGCGCCGCGCTACTTTTATTTATTTCGCCACAACCTGCAATGACTTCGCTTCTCTCCTTCACTTATTATATTTGATACACTGAGTATAATTGTCTGTAATATAATTACTGCAGGTGTAGAACTACCATTGTATTTTAGGTATAAATAGTCAGATATATCAATTCGAAAAACACATATCTTTTATGTTCTGTTTTATCCATTACATGCCATAATTTAACATTGAATTCTAAACTAAAATGCCAGATTTTATATTTAATTTACGTAATTCTCTGGATTTTAAGTTCAAATGTATCATTTTACAGATTAGCCATCTGAAGCATATTTTGTATGAAAATGTTTGTATTTAATACACAGTGATCTCGGAAATTTGTTTTTTGAAACCTACTCTAGACCAATCGTTATTTACCACACACATTTAACAAAAGATCAAACTGTGGGATAGTTTGGCGAATGAACTAGTATTTATTCACAGTAAACCCCTTTTATTGGCATTAAAGGCTTGAGCGCAGTAGGTTCCAGAATTCATAAAATATATCTAAACTTATACATACACTAATATAATTATAGTGTTATATGTGTGTCTTTGTACGTGCGTGTCTACATTTGTGTACACACTGATACAAAATATTTCAGAATGGGTCTCTGCAAACTTCTATGATAATCTATCTCTTTTTGAAAATAAAATAAAATAAACAACAACAACGGAAAAAAATCACGGATTCAATTCATTATTGTACTAACACTTATGTTGTCCACGTAAATTGTAAGATGTTTTGGAAACAAAGAAATACTTCAAAAGTTAACATTTTTTTTTCCGTTCATGCATTATTTAAAAACTGTACACATCATCTTTCAAATGTCAAAGAAAAAAACAAAAACAAAACGAAACGAAACAAACAGTTGATAAATTATTAAGACTGTAATTCTAACAGAAAACCAAATATATAAATAATTTCTAAAACGCCACTGCCTATTACATCTGAAATAGATCAGGATTATCTGGAATGAAAAAGAAGCGTGTAAAATGCATGAACAAATCTGCAACAAGCTCATCACTGATAATTAACTTACCAAACTGCGAATATCTTAACATGAGATATAAAAATGAAACACACAGTAACAGTGAAAAATGTGCACATTGCAGCCATGCTATGTTAGTCCTGCCAACTAGGAAGTCTTTTATTTCTAGACTCTCTCTTTCCTATTGTCTCCTTCCGTTTGTTTTCACATGGTGAATTGATGTCGATGCAGATGATTATGTAAAAGACGCAAAACGCGGTACATAATATTTTATATGTTTTAAACTATACAAATGAGGAAGTCATCAGAAACGATAAAAACAGTGACGGACAAGATCAACTCCTATCTCAGGTTGCCGGCTTCACGAATAAAATGTAAATAAATAAATATACCTCTGTATGAATCAGTATACGATCCTCTCACTCATGAATATTCAGTAACCACCACAGAGACGCCAACACTAATGACGTTAAAAGCAGAATAATTGACACTAATGTCAATGCTCTACTTCAGATATAAAAGCCTATACACAGATTTTTCTTTTATGTTTCATTGTCCCGGAAAACACTGCTAATAATAGGGTTGGAGCGTATAATTACCTAGTGTAACATATACAAACATATAAAGATATTATTAAATTAGAATAGAAATAGTAAAAAAGAGCATATAAATATACAAATAAAGGACACAACGACAAACACTCATAAATAATGAGATTTGTGTTGAGCAAAGTTAACAACAGTGGTACCTCTCTTGTGGAGAATCGCAGGTTTCCACTCATCAGAGGTACAATAATAAAATACAATTTAGTTTTTATCATATTCAGAAGAAAAATGAATCAAGGCAGGGAGAGAGAGAGAGAGAGAGAGAGAGAGAGAGAGAGAGAGAGAGAGAGAGAGAGAGAGAGAGAGAGAGAGAGAGAGAGAGAGAGAGAGAGAGTACCTGTTTAATCATATTTAACAGAAAAAGGAGTATAACGTTACTTCTTCTTTAAATAAAGGAAAATACACAGTTATCTAAAAATAAATCTTTCTCTGAGTTAAATCAGTATTTGTGTAACAGTGTAAAATATCTGTCGAGCAAATTATAGCTGTCACTGTGATTCAACAAGACATCTACATTAGTTAGTAGTTCTTTTTCTTCTTGTATATAACTTTGTTTGTTATTTGTTATTTTTCGGGGTTGTTTGTTCTTCTTGTAGTCGTTATATTTCCTTATTTATTTTTATCGTTCTTTGTGTTATCAAATATGAAAAATTACTTCACTAGGTAAATACAGCTGTAATATGCATTTATTTATTTGGTTTTTTGTGTGTTGTTTTTTATTCCTTTGTTTATTTATTTATTTAATAACGTTAGAAAATAGCAAATGTTCATTAAATTTTGTTTTCAAATTTCTATCTTCTTAGCATACAGTAATACATAGAAACAAACGCATCCACGAAACAAATGACAGCCACACACAGAAACACACATACACACATGTATCTGTGTGTTTGTGTCGTGTACGTATATATATACTGTGACTCTTGTGACAGAAGTTATTAGAAGCATGGGTTTGTAATCTTATTAAGTATACAAACACATTCATACAAAAAGTAAAACAAGCATTTTATTTGAATAAAACCAATAGAAGTCTGTTACATGAAACTGTTAAGGTCATATTTACACAGAGTGGAATCTCTTAGTCTGAAAGAATTAAAACTAGTGATATAAAATAAGTGTGAGTAACAAAGCAATGTATGTACAAAAGAGAGGCAAACGTTTTATCTAAAAAGACCGCGATAGATATCACACACAAAAAATACATCTTTCTTTATTAATCTAATTACTGAACTTCACAATATTTATGTTTTTATCTAACTCGTTTTAGAAAAAAGGAAAGTATTTTCACGAAGGAATTTGTTATCATGGTATAGATTATTCTTTCTAGAGAATATATCCGAAAAATACTTTAAATGATGACTGTTACTTTCTTTTAATTATGTCATGTTTATTTTGTCGTATGGAGATCCTTGGTCAACACATTCAACTTGCAAAGCATCGTAATCATTAGTGTGTCGTTGGTCATCTTGTGTGCCGTGTTGCGTGTGTCCTGAAGATCTTCTGTTACGTTCGATAGGTCCTTGATGTGAGGAAGAGGCAGAACCATTTGCATCATCAACAACAGCTTCGTACACAGGATGAGCCATGGTAGTTGCTGTAGTTTGGTTTTCTCTATTTTTCTCAAAGGTTACAGACGGCTCCGTCGGTTTGGGTCTTCTCCGATAAACCCTGAAATTGATATTTCTCTTTTCATAGAAACATCGGTTGTGATTTAAATTATAATTAATTAATAACAGGTAATACACCAAGTATGATCGATCACTGATTATTGAGAAATAAATATTCTCGAGTAAATTTGTGAATCAGCGATATATTGATAAAGCATCCCTTCCTGATGAAAATATGAACACAATTATATTTAAAACCCCCAAAAATCTAAATCTCATTTTCATAGTAATTAATGTTGACCTAAATCAAAACGTTTAATATTATCGAAAACAAGAGAAAATGCAAAATATATTTTCTTACGTAATAACAAGAATGAGGGCAGCTCCACTGAAAATCAAGGCTAAAGCTGTGATAGATGACAGAATAATGACACTAGTCTGTGTGGTTTTCTGATCTGGAACTGAAGATAAATTATCGGTATGTATAGACGAATGAATGTTTTATAACAAATTAGTAAACATACATTGAAGTAAACACAAAATTATTTTTCTACCTGTGCAGTCCTGTCTTGTCCATCCATATTCACATCCATTTTGACATTTTCCACTGATGTGATTACACTCTGAAAGTCCACTACAGTGTCTTTCTGTACATGATCTTGAACATTTTGGACCATACCATCCTTGGTCACAAGCTAAAATCAAAAATGTATTTCCAAGTAGAAAGTAAAATATATACTATATTATTTTGTTCATGACTGAAAACAGTTCGAAATTCTCCAAATGATAAAATGTACCAATACAAGAAGTATCCAAATTTAACTGTTCGATGCAAAAAACGTTGAGGTAACCAGTCTAAAACAAACAATCTTCAAACAATTTTAAACTGTGATTAATGTTAAAACGAAAATATAAAAATAAAATACTCACGTTGCTTACAGAGCTGACCTTGGTATCCATCTTTACAAACTCCTGAACACTTTCCAGAAATAAAATCACACGTTTCTGTTTTACACTGACCACACGTAGAATTACAGTCAAATCCGTATTTTCCAGATCTGCATTCTGAAAACAAAAAGTGCCAACTTACACATCAGTTTCAGCTGTGATGAGAATAATAACAATAGTACTGCTGACAAAGATAATGCATTGTTATAAACATAGAAACTCTTACCTATCCAAATAAATATATATGCACATAAGATACAAACACAAACACGCACACACATACAAGAACATGCAAACAAGAAAATACAGTGATTCTTAAATATTTCAAATGAAACAATGGTTGAACAAGGTAAAAAAAAATAAAAAATAAAAAATGAAATGTAAAAAACGATAATAATAATAATAACTAACCCCAAAACAATAAAGAGATGAAGAAACTATGAAAAACAAATAAAAAACTTGATATCCAGCTTTTCAGCCATTTTTACATTGTCCTTGTATTGTTTTTACATTCACCACAAATAAAATTACAATTAGATCCCAATTCTGCACAGTCTCATTCTGGATACAATGGAAAAGATCTGTTACTTATGTAATTTAACATCTATAACACATTGCACTGTAACATAGACCAATCTTTGTATCAGTAAAAACTAAATATAATCATTTGTAAGAAGAGAAAAGAAAATAAAAATAAAAAATAAAAGTAAATAGATAAAAAAAAAATTAAATAAATAAAATAAAAAGATAAAATTAAAACAAAAACTGAAATCTAAAAATGTACAACCAAATTTAACTGTCCGATGCAAAAAACGTTGAGGTAACCAGTCTAAAACAAACAATCTTCAAACAATTTTAAACTGTGATTAATGTAAAAACGAAAATATAAAAATAAAATACTCACGTTGCTTACAGAGCTGACCTTGGTATCCATCTTTACAACCTCCTGTACAATTTCCAGAAATAAAATCACATGTTTCTGTTTTACACTGACCACACGTAGAATTACAATCAAATCCGTATTTTCCAGATCGGCATTCTGAAAACATACAAAGTGCTAGCTTACACATCAGTTTCGTAATTTTTATTTGTATTAATATATTCATACATACATACATACCTACACCTGTCAGTTATCTATATTTGATTCTTGCATTTTTCTATTATGTTTTCTATTTTTTGTTCTTTCTTTACCAATACTACTACTACTACTACTATTACTACTAGTACCTATTATTACTATTACTATTACGACTACTACTATTACAACTACTACAACTACTACTACTACCACCACTACCACTACTACTACTTGTACTACTACTCCTAATACTCATATTGTTATTATCATCACTATTATCATTATTATTATTTACATTCACTTCAGTGCATGGATCCTTATAGTTTTTCCTTTTTATTATTATCAGTATTATCAATATGATGATGCTGATTACTATTATTATTATTATGATAGTCCTGTAACAATATCGCCATTTACTCTAACTGAATTTAGGATATGTGAAATGTAGAGTACGACTGACTTTGTTTGCACAAGATTCCGTCGTAACCTTCAGTACAACCTCCAGTACAATTTCCAGAAACTCTATCACATGGCTTGCTTCTACAGTTCCCACATCTAGATTCACAGTTTTTATCATATGATCCTGGATTACATTCTGCAGTTATTGAAATAGGAACAAAACCAATAAAATAATGAACAATTGTTTAACGACAAAACAGTTGATTTTAATATTAAGAATAATTATGTTTCAGGTCTGCTTCTCAGAGAGAGAGCCTCCTTCATAACTTTCAAATACTTATGATCAGTAAGAATTTAAACTATTATTGTATAATTAAATCATTTCTTCAAACTTTCCACACTGTTTTTAAAGGTTGTATTGATAACTGTGTTTCTATGTATTTCAAAGCGAACACTGATCCTATACCTTTTCTACAGTCTGTTCCATTCCATCCTGCCGTACATCCTGCAGTGTCACACTTTCCTGTCTGTACGTCACAAGACGAGTGTGTGTTAACACAGTGACGTTTTTTACACAACTTGTCACAGTTAGAACCATACTTCACGTTCAGCTCACATGCTAATATAATGTGATGTTATATAAATACCTTGTTACAGATATAATCCTTTTTTTAAATATTATTGTTTCGACTGTAACATTTAGTACATGATGACTTTCAACAACATTATGAACCAATAACCATTTATTATTATTATTATTATTACTATTATTATTTTTTTTTTTTTTTTTTTTTTTTTTCATCATATTAATCATTCTTCTGGAGAACAGGAATTTTAAAATAATAATAGTTTAAGCAAATTGCTCACATTAACTCACAATATATCGTTCAAGTGCATGATGATAAATTATTAACAAATTTATCGAGAAGAAATGTTCATAGTATTTATATACTTATGATTTGTAAGAATTTAAACTATTATTACATAATACCAATATTTTGTTTGTTCAAAGTTCCAATCTGTTTTTCAATGTTGTATTGATAACTCTGTTTCTATATATTTCAAAGCAAACACTGATCCTGTACCTTCTATACAGTCTGTTCCATTCCATCCTGCCGTACATCCTGCAGTGTCACACTTTCCTGTCTGTACGTCACAGGATGAGTTTGTGTTAACACAGTGACGTTTTTTACACAACTTGTCACAGTTAGAACCATACTTGTCGTTCAGTTCACACGCTAGTACAATGTAATGTAATGTAATGTAAATACCTCGTCAGATATATAATATTCGTTTATTTTTAGTACTATGTTTTGAATGTAACATTCAGTATATTATGATATTCTACAACAATCTTTTTAAACACTGTGAACCAACAACTATATATTATTACTGTTCTTGTTCTTATTAGTAATTATTATTCCTCATCATTATCATCAATATCATCAATATTAATAAATCAACTGGTTACTTATGGTGTTTTTATTCCGGAGAAAATGAATTTTAAAATAATTATAGTTTAAAGAAATTGCTCACTTTAACTCACCATATACTTCAACTTCCAGAAAATCTAAAGCTGTACTACCACCATTATCACTGTTTTGGTAGACAGTCACGTATCTGGCATTAACATCACACTTGAAATTCACGACACCAGGAATATCAGATCCATCTTTTCTACCAGTAACAGTACCACACAGATGTCCTGTTTTAGATGAATTCACTGCTGTGTTTGTGTAGATTTGTACTCCGCGTCTTCTTGTTTTGGCTTTAATACATCAAATTTGTATATGAAATAGAGAGTTTTATGTATCCTAGTACATAAAGTTAATAATCTGAAATAAAGCTGCAATGTTCTAAAAAATAAATAAATAAATAAATAAATAAATACATTTTTTATATCGCGTTTTAATGACCAGCATCAAGTAAAAAAAAAAAAAAAAAAAAAAAAGGATGAAATAAAAATCTAAATCGTCTGCTGTCTACATTCCTGTTTAAATACAGTGTCCATTCTCTCTTGAAAATACTCCATTTACTGTCTTTGTATTTATATAATAACTGGAATCAATCAAGTCCTACTGAATAATACATATACTACACGACACATGATGTAAATATAAAATGTGCATCAGCGTACTGTATAGTGTGATCTTCCTTCAACTTACTGTAGTTATACTATGAATATATGTGTGTATGTATCCATGTATGTATATATATGTATGTATGTATGTATGTATGTATGTATGCAATTATCACTGAATATATATACATGTATGTATTTATGTATTTAGGTATGTATATATGTATGCAAAATATGTATTCGCAAAAATGTAGGTATTTTTTAATTTATGTTTATAAATTTAGAAGACAAACCAAGAACAACTACAATACCAAACATCAACAATAACAAAACAACAACAATAATAATAAGAAGAAAACAACAACAAAAAAAGAAGAAAAAGAAGTATATCATAAAAAATTAAATATGTAAGAAAAATACACATCACCAAAACATGTTGACTTACTCTCAGTTCTAAAATATATTTTCACTTCATGGACAAAGTACAGTTTTCCTAGATCGACTTCCCACCACGTATACGACTGTCCTATTGCTGTGTGCATAAAGTTATTCCCATTTTGTTTTGTTACTCCATCAACAGCTGTAGATGCTTTGAAACCACCATTGTAAGAACTCTGGTAGGCTGGCTTTCTCTTAGCTACATTTACTGATCAAAATGGAATTAACAAATATTTATATAAATATATGAATATCAATATCGTACACATATACACAACGACATCTGAAGAAACAGGTATCGGACAAATTATCCGGCGTCCTGAAATCCAGTAAGACAATAAAACCTGAAATGTTTTTCCAGACGCTATTTTCATAGTTCTCGAGCGCACGTGTTGTCCTCACCAGACCGAAACTACTCTTTCAAGCCGCGTGGCGTTCTTTCACTCGCCACATTGTTTACATAATGTCGAATCGCCACAGTTGTGTATCGTCAATTTTCTTTTTAATTTTAAAATGTTTATGCCTAGTTATTTACGTATTTAGATGCCTTGGTGCCAGAAAACCTCAGGCCCCAAGGAGTCCGTAAATTGGTCCGATATCTGTACATACATATGAAAAAATGATACCTCATACCACAAATATTATTAAGACAAATTCGTTCGTTTTATTATTTCTAATCAAAGATTAGGATATTTGTGGTAGTAACATTACGTCGTTTTTCGTCATGACAGTTTTTAATAACTGCAACATCAGTGACCACTTCATATCTACCTATCTATATATATGTATAAATACACACACACACACACATATATATATAAACTTATACAGTCACACACATATAAACACACATACACATATACATAGGTATACACATATATAGAGAGATATGTAAACATGTTTATACGAATTATACATATATAAGTGCAGAAGGATATATATATATTTATGTATGTAAATATGTATGTATGTATGTAAATATGTATGTGTATATATATGTGTACGTACACTCGTCCTTATGGACTTACATATATATATATATATATTCTTTTTACAAACATTACATACATACATACATATATAGTTTAGTATTTAGTTATAGATTAATTATAAGCATATACGGACGAACTAACACCCACACATATACATCCATATATACATACATATATGTGTGTCTATACATTTTTAAACGTCTTACCAAACTGAGCTGAAATGTGAACTTGAAACATGAAAATAAACCACAGAAAAACATAAAACTCCAAGCAAACTGCAGCCATGTTGTGTTAAACTAGAAAAGGTGATCCAGGAAGACCTGGGTCGTTTTCAAAGCGCACATGTTTACTCAACATTTAGTTTAACGTTATGTCTATTGTTACTTCTTACCGCATGACGCAAACTGAATAGAAGTTATGATTGACTAGATGACACTGCAGATATAACAACTGTCAGGTTTCATTCACTCTGTGTACATTAGTCTATAAATATCTCTTTTTGTTGTTTATCTGTTGTATTGTGTATTAAGGTATGTGTGTTCGTGAGTGTATATGTGTGTATGTTTGTCTGTGTGTTTGTGTGTGTGTGTCTGTGTGTTTGTGTGTGAGTACGAGCGCGTACCCGTTTATAATCTTTAATATAAATAGAAGAATAGAGTTACTCATTTCATCTTTAAATAAAGGAAAACGCTCACGTATCTGAAAGTAAAGCTTTATCTCTCTTAAATCAACAGAAATTGTCGAGCCAGTTGTAACTGTTATATGATTGAACGAGTCACTTACAGCAGTTAGAAGAGCGGGTGACAGCTCTTCTTCTTCTTGTAGATTCCGTCGTTTGCTAGTTTTGTTTGTCCCTATGGTTGTTGTCTTTAGTTAATTATTGTTAGGTTATTGAAATAGGAAAATTATTGGACTAGATAAATTCATCTATAATCTTAGATGGTATTTATTCATTTGTGCGTATGTTTGTTTATTAAATTTAAAAAATAGCAACTATTTACTTTGGAAATGTTTATTAAAAGTTGTTTTCCAATTTTTATCTTCCTGATGGTATTATTCATTGAATGCGAAAAATGTCTATGATATTATTAAACAGTAATACGTATATACATACTGACATGTAAGCATAAAGAAATATATACCTATACACGGTTTCATTATTCAGTAACCACCACCAACTTACACTTAGATAGCAGCATATATGTATAAATATGTGTGTGTGTGTGTTTGTGTGTGTACTGCGACTGTTGTGATTAAAATAGTATAAAAAGGATATGTACATAATCTTATTAATTATAATAAAAAGTCACCCAAAGAAAAAATAAAACGAATGTTTCCTTCCAATAAAACCAGTAGAAGTCTATTACATGTAATTGTCAACGTCATCCATACACAGAGTGAAACCTTGCAGTTTAAAGAAATGAATGATATAAATAAGTGTGACCTACAAAGTAAGATATGTACAACATGTAACAGATCTCACAGGCATAAAGACACATACAAACACAGATAAATCTACCATTCTTAATAGAAATGATTAAGTTTCACAAAACTATAGTTTTTAACTAAATCATTATTAAAAATGATAATAATTATTATAAAATTAAATAATTTATTATAATAGTATAGAATATTCTCTGTGGATAAAAAATATCTGAAAGATATTTTAAATCTTCCTAATGTTCATTTCGTTGTATGGAGATCTTTGATCAACAGTTACAGCTTGCAAAGGAATATAATCATTTGCCATTTGTTGGTTATCGTCAGATGAGAGAATCATAATTGTTCTTTCTGTAGTTTTCTGCGCTGGCAGTAAAATACATTATCACTTTATAAAATATTGTTAAATGTTTAATGATTTACAATCTATACAAAGATAAATATATTAAAGCTAAAAATACATAACATAAAAGACATTGATACTTGACATGTAGATATATCTCAATTTAAAATCATCTATACAATTTTGTAACATAGTACATAAAAGATACTTGCCTATACACACATACAAACACAGATACAAATATAATCAAATATGTATAAACATACAATACACACACACACATACATCTATATAAATGCATACATACATTATATACTGATACATACATACATAAATACATACATAAATATATTTATCCATACATACATGCATACATGTATACGCACACACACAAACATATATATATATATATATATATAAACATACATCTATCCATTCAGCAGCTGTTCATCCATACATA
>CM022670.1:21869835-21926220 GCA_012295275.1 Chrysomallon squamiferum
AAAGAAATTAAAGGAAGGAAAAGAAAAATAAAGAAAAATAAAAAAAAACAACAGCAGCGTGAACAAAAAGCAAAAAGAAGACCAGAAACAAAATGGTAAAAAGACAACAACGAATCAAACAATCACAAAACTTTCGTTGTCTAGGACATCATTATTTTTCTGAAATATTGTTATCATGTTAACAAAATTACGTCTGCTAGGTTTCTGTCTCTAAAAACATGTTGAATGTATTTCTATGTTGTCTGGAAATGTACAGAACATCGTGGAAGTGTTTATATCTTACTCATTTGCTCGTATGGAGATCCTTGATCAACAGTTTCAACTTGCAAAGCGTCGTAATCATTTGTCTTTTGTTGGTTGTCGTCTGTATAGTGTTGTGTGTTGTCACCATCAAGATGTCCTGCACATTTTCTTTTACGTCTGGGAGATTTCTGGTCTGACGCAGGGGGCAGCATCGACATCGTCGTCAACAGCTTCGTATACTGGAGCACTTGTCGTTGTTGTTGTGGATTGGATATTTTGACTTTTAAAAAAAGACACAGCTGGTTCGTTCGATTTCGTCGTTGTTCTTTTGCTCCTGAAATTATTTATTTATATAAATCAACAAGATTTAATTAATTGTGTTTTAAATCAGTTTATGGTTTCCTTTCCTAACAGATATATTATATTTCTAAAGACAGAGATATTTAATCATTAGTAAATATCTGAATGTAATTTTGTTCATTACAGTAAATATTATATAGCATATTAAATTATTTGCTTACCTAATAATTAGAATAAGTGCAGCCGCACTTAAAATCAAAGGCTAAGACTATGACAATCACAATAATACTGTCTATGAGTATTTGTTGTGAAACTGAAAACAAACCAACAAAACAAATAGTATAGTTTAATAAAATTTAAACCACAAAATAACGTGAAAGATTACACGTGTAAATGTATTTATTAAAAACAATATATTTTTTTTTCATAAAACAAGATGAAAAAAAATAATATTCTACTAAGCGACAACCATAACTGAAAGGAATATAATACATATTGTTACCTGTATTACAAGATATACCCTGCCACCCGGCCACGCACCCATCAATGCATAATCCTGTCATAAAATCACATTTTCTGGTTTACCATGGCAATGTCTCTCAAAGGCAGATCTGGAGGCAGCCTTCACCAAACATGCCAAGAGGGCACTCTGTGATTGAAACATGTAAACCAGTATTAATTATCTTTTAAAAACACACACGTACATTCATGTACGTCCCTAACTACCTTTGTTAAAAACAAATACAATAAAAGACAGTATTACATAAACACACACTTACAGGCATATTCCGTACGTGCATACACAAATACAAATATACATACAAAACAATAGACACAAACTTATTTTTATTATTCATCGTCTCTCGCTCCACAAAATAACAATTACTATTTGCATATTGTAAAAATATATGTTTGTGTAACCTTCCCTGCACATGGATGAAGCAAATTAGTGAGAGTACAACTGGTCCTAAAACATTCTTTGGATGATGCCCTAACCAAATCTACCATCAAAGCCTTTTAATAATGGGGTTATTACGACAATATCTTTTTTCTTTTTAACGTTCACAGTTGCTGGACTAATTCATTCCTAAAATAGATACATACTCACATACACACGCACACACACACACACACACACACACACACTTTCCAAAGAATGAGCCACAATGTTTCTTCTTGCAGTTTCCACAAGCAGGTTTACATTTTCTGTCATATCTTCCTGCTCTATTTAAGACCATTAATAGTAATAACCATATTAAAGGATAAAATAATTAATAGTCGTTAATTATATGCCATTACATGTTAACTGAAATGTGTTGTGTCCATGTGTGTGTGTGTGTGTGCGTGTGTGTGTGTGTAATAAAACAAAAACAAATAAACAAACAAACAAAAAGATTGTCTAGATTGTTGTAACGTCGAGTGCTGGCGAGTGGTTGTCATACGTTCAAGTCTCGTTACGGCCATCTGACGGGTTTTCCTGAAAGTCTTGATGTGCAGAGTCTATTCAGACGTTCATAAGACAGAGAATATTCAAAATCCTAAAACACACACACACACGCACACATAGATGCATACATACATACATACGTACATACGTACATACATACATAGATATATGAATGCATGAATCCACACACATACAAATGCTTATTTCATTCATTTATTGTTATTTTGTGTGAACAATTTATGAACAATATGTGAACAATCTATGTTCAAGAAAATAAAAGCACACACCAAATGGACATCGGATTGAAAAGAAAATGTATCGGTGCCAATTACGACAGATGTCATGCATATTTAGTTCTAACCATTGAACCAAATCCAAGTTAAAACAACTTTCAGAATGAGAGAATGCAAACTCTAATAATACAAATAAGTTAAACAAATATACTCACTTTCTTTACACAAAAGTCCTTGAAAGCCGTCTTTACAACCTTCTGTACAATTTCCAGAAATAAAATCACAAGTTTCTGTTTTACACTGACCACACATAGAATTACAATCAAATCCGTATTTTCCAGATCTGCATTCTGAAAACATTAAATTTGATGAGAATTTGTAATTAGGTGAAAATACGCAAGCTTTTAATTCTTGAATGGTAGACGTATGTCTGTTTAGATTTTTTGGATGTTGTTTTTCTTATACGTTTCTTTAGTTCTTTATTTTTCATTTATTGTTATTATTATTATTATTATTATTATTATTATTAGTAGTAGTAGTAGTAGTAGTAGTAGTAGTAGTAGTAGTAGTAGTAGTAGTAGTAGTAGTAGTAGTAGTAGTAGTATTGTCCTCTAACAATATCGTCATTTATTCTTACTGAATTTAGGATATGTAAAACAAAGAGTTGGACTGACTTTGTTTGCACAAGATTCCCTCGTATCCTTCAATACAACCTCCAGTACAATTTCCAGAAACTCTATCACATGGCTTGCTTCTACAGTTCCCACATCTAGATTTACAGTTTTACCATATGATCCTGGACTGCATTCTGCAGTTGTTAAAATAAGAATAAAATCAATAAACTAATGAACAGTTGTTAAACGACATTACAGTTGATTTTAATATTAAGAATAATTATGTTTCAGGACTGCTTCTTAGAAAAAGAGCCTGCTACAAGGTATCTATCATAATGTTGTTGTTGTTTTTACTAACGTTTTTGTCCATGAAATAGTTCAGTTTCTAAGGATTTCGAGGTGAAAAATGATTCTACCATTCCGTACAGTCCATTCCATATATATGAATGAGAGAGAGAGAGAGAGAGAGAGAGAGAGAGAGAGAGAGAGAGAGAGAGAGAGAGAGAGAGAGAGAGAGAGAGAGAGAGAGAGAGAGAGAGAGAGAGAGAGAGAGAGAGAGAGAGAGAGAGCTACATGCTCGAAATAGTAATTATCAAGGAATCATTCATACAGAATATAAGCAGCGGTTAGTCTATTCTTGCTGAATGCTTTCATTTATTTATTTATTTATTTACTTATTTATTTACGTTAATACTTTTTTATTATGTGTAAGAATTTAAACTATTATTAAATAGTTAAAATATTTCATTTCTTCACACGTTCCAGACTGTTCATAACTCTGCTTCTAATGATTTAGAAGTAAACACTGTTCTATACCTTGTGTACAGTCCATTCCAGTCCATCCTGCCGTACATCCTGCAGTGTCACACTTTCCTGTCTGTACGTCACAAGATGAGTTTGTGTTAACACAGTGACGTTTTTACAAAACTTGTCACAATTAGAACCATACTTGACTTTCAGCTCACACGCTAATATAACATGATATAATATAATATAATTATGTATAAACCATGACTAAAAGTCGAGCTCCTTAGCAGACTAATTCAATATTTTTTTTACTTTATTTTTTGATCTCTTTCGAATACATAATGAGCTTCATATAACAGTTTTCTTTCATTATACTCTTACCTGTGAGAAATTATATTCATGTATTCATAGATAGATACATAGATAGATAGACAGACAGATAGACAGACAGATAGACAGACAGACAGAGAGATAGATAGATAGATAGATAGATAGATAGATAAAATAATTCAGTAAATTATTTTAATACGAACTAAAACAGTTTGTGTGTGTGTGTGTATGTGTGTATATATATATATATATATATGTATATGTATGTATATTTAGTCCCAAACAGACATATAACGTAAGAATAATATTGTTATAATCGAACTGTTTGCCAATAGTTAATGTTACTATGATTATTATTAAAATTATCATCATCATCATCATTATTATCATCAACGTCGTCGTTATTAAACAAATTATATTAGTTTGGCTGGTTACAAACCCAGGTGAGAAGGAATGGTGGTCTATGCATATTGTTCATATTAACTCACCATATATATATACTTCAACTTCCAGAAAATCTAAAGCTGTACTAATATTTTGACCGTTATCTGTAATTGTTGTTATTATTATTAATGCTTCCTCGTCATAATACTCATCAGTATCATCATTATTAAGTAAATCATCTTGCTACTTATTGGTATTGTAATTCCTGTGAAAAGGAATCTTAAAATAATTATTGTTTAAGCAAAAATAGTTTAACTCACCATATATTTCAACTTCCAGAAAATCTAAAGCTGTACCAACGCCTGGACCATTGTTTGTTCCTTGATAGATAGTCACGTACCTGGCATTAACATTACACGTGAAACTCACAACATCAGGAATATCAGATCCATCTCGTCTACCAGTAACAGTACCACACAGATGTCCTGTGTTAGATGAATTCACTGCTGTGTTTGTGTAGATCTGTACTCCTCGTCTTCGTATTTTAACTTTAATAAATAAAAATGTACATGAGATTTATGTACCCAGTTAATATATTAAATGCCATATCAGACAACATTTAATGATTTGCTGTAGTTTATATATAAGCATAAGCATATACATACATACATACATACATATGTGTTTTATGTATATGCATAAATACAGTGCGTTCCCTAATACTGTCTATGTGCAGAGTCTGTTCAGACAGACATGAAACACAGACTATTCAAAATCCTAATATACATACATACATACATACATATGCGTTTTATGTATGTGTATAAATGTAGAACAAAAATGAAATATCCAAATGATCACCTAAAACAATAACAAAACCAATAATAATAAACAAGAGGCTGGAAAACCACAGCGACAACAACAACCAACAACGACAATAACAACAATAATAATGATAACTGATAATAAGAGTAATAATAATAATAATAATATTATTATTATTATTATTATTATTATTATTATTATTATTATTAAACAGTTACGTAATAGAAAACAGATGAAATAATTCTACTTACAGTCAGTTCTAAAATATATTTTCATCTCATGGACAAAGTAGATCTTTCCTAGATCCACTTCCCACCATGTGTACTCCTGTCCTATTGCTGTATGTATAAAGTTATTCCCATTTTGTTTTGTGACTCCATCAACAGCTGTAGATACTTTGAAACGGTTGTCATGGTAAGAACTCTGGTAGGCTGGCTTTCTCTTAGCTACATTTACTGATCAAAATGAAATGAACAAATATTTAATAAGGATATGAATACCAACATCGTACACACACGTACGCACGCAAACACACTCACATTTATATATATATAAAGCGACATACAGACATACAAATTTAATTACAGATTAATTATAAACATATACGGACGAATCACACACACATACACACACACACACATACATACATACATACATATTTGTATGTGTATGTACATTTTAAAACGACTTACCAAACTCAGCTGAAATGTGAACTTGAAACGTGAAAACCCCCCAGAGAAAAACGTAAAATCTGATCCATGCGGCAGCCATGTTGTGTTAAACTAGACACTGTGATCCCGGAAGACTTGTTGTTCTTCAAGGCGTAGACGCTTAGTCAACGTTTACTGTCACATTATGTGTATTGTTCCTTCTTACTGCACGGTGCAAACTGAATACAGATATGTTTAACTGGATGACACTGCAATTATATTCATTGTAAGGCTGCTTTCACTCTGCACAGGTTACAAAATTCAAATATAATAATAATAATGTAGTAGAGGTAGTAGTAGTGGTAGATAGTGATAATAGTACTAGTAACAGACAACAGTTGCTGTGATAACAATAGTACTAGTGTAGTGGTTTTGGTCTCTTGTAATGTCAGTTGTAGTAATAATAATAATATCGGCGTTTTTTTCAAAAACAAATATATTAGCTCAAAAATACAAATAATGACTATGTTTTATTTTTTGTCAAAGCACTAAAGTGTTTGAACATTTTAAATTTAGTATACTTTTAATCAGGACAGTTTTTACGTCTGTGTGTGAGATATATCTATCTGTTTTAGTGTGTGTATGAATGTATGTGTTTGTTGTGTGTGGTGTGTGTTTGTGCGTGTGTGTGTGTGTGTGTGTGTGTGAGTACAAGCGCGTTCCCGTTTGTGATCTTTAATTAAAAAAAAAAAAAGTATAACGTTACTTCGTCTTTAAATAATGGAACACAATCACTTATCTAAAAATAAAATTTTATCTCTGCTAAAACAGTAATAGCATAACAGACCACGATTTGTTGAGCAAATTATAAATGTCACAGTGATTCAACGATACAGTAGTTAGTGGAGCGGGTTGGTGTTCTTCTTCTTGTTGTAGATGTTTGTTATTTGTTATTTGTGTTTGTTGTTTGCTGTTGTCTTTATTTATTTATTGTTAGGGTTGTTAGTGTTATGAAATATGAAACATCATTTGAATAGGTAAATGCAGCTATTATATTTATATATTTATTTATTTTAGTCTAACATTTAGTTTAACTTTATGTCTATTGTTCCTTCTTACCGCATGACGCAAACTGAATACAGGTTATGACTGACTAGATGACATTGCAGATATACCAACTGTCAGGTTTCATTCACTGTGTGTACATTAATCTATAAAAAAAAACTAACAAGCTCGTACCCGTATATAATCTTTAATAGAAAAAGGAAAATACTGTTGCTCATTACAGAGAGAGAGAAAGAAGAGACAGAGAGAGAGAGAGAGAGAGAGAGAGAGAGAGAGAGAGAGAGAGAGAGAGAGAGAGAGAGAGAGAGAGAGAGAGAGAGAGAGAGAGAGAGAGAGAGAGAAAGAGATAGAGAGCAGATAAATATAAATATGGTTTAACTCTTTTTGTTTTTCTTCAGAGTGTTCACTCTGGAAATATGGCAAAAACTGACAACAAAGCGGTGCTTAAAGACGTTGCTATGACAGCCAGAGATGTATCTTCGAGAGTCGGAAATGTTTTGAAGGGTGTGTTCCTGGCTGGCAGCGTGTGGTCTTTAACAAAGGTACAAAAGAGCTCATATTCACACTGTTATAATGATAAATAGTGTACATGACATTATATCCATGTACAAATGTGTGTGTGTGTGTGTGTACACAAACGTATGTATATTTAATATATATGTGAGTGTGTATGTGTGTGTATATATGTGTGCCTGTGTGTGTGCATATGCTTATATGTGTGTGTGTGTATGTGTGTTATAATCATAAATCTTTCGTAGCAATATAGATTATGTATGTCGGTTTTGGAAATAAAATAAATATATATTAATATATTTACTTCAACTTCTCACACAGACAAGAAGAAAGACAAACGACAGAAAAGAATTAAATGCATAGACACAGGCACACAGACACAAACACACATACACACATAAACAACACACACATACACACACATACACACATTCACAACACAATCAAACACACACAAAAGATTATTTCTGTGAACGAGTGGTTTCGTCGTTCTTCCCATATTACGCAAAATGTTATTTAATTTTTTGGTTTGGAAATTATTACATATTAAGTTTTCTGTTAGAATTACAGTCAGTACAGTCATTATATATATATACATATATATATACACACACACTCACACCACATGTTATTGTACAAAAAAAAAAACCAAAATATTTTTTTAAAATAATAATAAAGATAAAACATCAATGTGTTGATTTATTAAACAGGTATCTTTAATTTTATCTTTATTTGTTTCACGCCATTAGACCAAAAATGTCTTAAAAGACTGAGTCCATAGAAATGGTAGTTAATTGTCTGACTAGTTTATTGACAGCAGTTCCGTCATCAGACGAAAAGATAATAGTCCCCATTTAACTCGGTTCCAGTAAAGATTTCACTCATGACAACCAGACTGTTATTTCTGAATCACATACTATTAAATTACTTTTTTATGTGTTCATAAAATGTATATCTCATATATGTTAATTTTCGTTTCTAATAACATTTATTAGTCTGTATGTGAAAAACATCAGTACGATATATTATATTATACTATATCATATTATAGAATTACTGTTGTTGTTGTTAACGTGTGAGATGAACGTCACGTATGTTTTCAAGTGGATAAAACATAAAATATTTATCTCTTTATTTCTGTTGTCGTTTGTTGTGATTTTATCTAAAGTTATATAGATATACAAATATCGGTAATAACACTTCAGACTTGTATTTAATATACTAACATTTAGTTTCTGGAAGAGGAACGGCACAATGAAGAAACGTTCTGTATCTTATGTTGATAATAAAACCAACATTTTTATCTACAGCTTAACCTTTATAATGGAAGAGATGACGGCGATGTCAGTGTTAGTGAAACAATATGAAATTAAAGTTAAAACACATCATACGATACGAAGGAGTCTCAATTCAAAATACAATAATGTATTATGCAACTACTGCAGCATATCTTTTACCTAAATTCAGATTAGTAAGAATCACAGTTCTAAATACAATAATGTATTATACAACCATTGTTTCTATCGGTCTACTGTGATTACGTGCATTCCTCCATGTCTTCGTACTTTCACCTATTGTAAAACACTATGTAAAAGTAAAGTTAATTGACCTTTGGCGTAATGGACACGTCATACAAATGTAAGCTGATCTTTGACCTAAATCATAAAACATATATTAAAAGAAAATCATAACTATTATATAAGAATCAAGGCTGAATGTGAACGATTATGCATAATTAACCATTTCCGAATTATTATTATTATTATTATTATTATTATTATTATTATTATTATTATTATTATTATTGTTAATACTAGTAGTAGTAGTATTTGTCTTACTATTTTGTTCACAACATACAGCTGTCACTTTTACTTATTTCCTTTTCTCGCTTTATTTTCGGATTTTAGATTTTGTTTTTATTAGAAATTCCATTAACGAAGTAAACTGATATACTATCTCATTCTGCTTTTAAATATGTAGTAAATTAAAAAATCCTTCTCAGTTTGAGAATTCACCATTTCTGAAAATAAACTGTTAACGAGCGCTACTGGTGGACATAAGTACTGCTATTTAAAGAAGAAATTATTAGTAGTAGTAGTAGTATTAACTGTTGCCACTTCCATCATCATCATCTGCATCGTCAACATTATCATAACATATTGTCGTTGATGCATGGTAGTCGTGAAGTATAGTAGTTATTGCAGTCGTGGTGGTAGTAGTATCAGTAGAAACAACAGAAATGGTATTAGCAGCATCAGTTATAGTAATAGTAGCACTAGTCGTAGTAGTAGTAGTAACAGTAGTAGTAGTAGTAGTAGTAGTAGTAGTAATAATAATAATAATAACAATAACAACAACATCAACATTAGTAGTAGTAGTAGTAGTTGAAGTATTTTAATAATAACGTTTATTATCATTATTAGTATTATTATTATTATTATTGTTATTACAACTACTGCTGCTGTTACTACTACAACTACTACTACTACTACTGTATACTACTACTACTACTACTACTACTACTACTACTGCTACTACTACTACCACTCATTTTAATATTGTCGTTGTTGTTGTTCTTCTTCTTGTCACTTAATTCGATCCTGGCGATACGCCAGTTTTATTTTGTTTACGTTAAAAAAAATATGGTAATAATTTATCAAAACACATTTATAACCTATATTTAAGAGAAAAAGAAAGAAAAAAGAAAGACAAATATTATGATTACTGTCATGTGACTATGATCTGTAACATAGCAACCTCACTTTAATACTGCGTCGATTTCTTACTACCGGTGAGATATTTTATAAGTGACTTCAATTCGTCTATGAATCGTAGTAAACTATATCTGTGATATAGCGATACATATGAACATGTAAAAGATATCACGATCCTATGTCATTATGTTAGTGTTAGATAGTATGTCTTTCCCTCTCGTTATTTGTCAGTAGTTTACTACATCGAATTTTATTAGCTCTACAGTAGTTTTTATGTAATTCTCTAACTCCTCGATATTTATTTATATTGTTTTATATAACACAGTGACTAACACAGGTGTAGTTGTGTCACAATGGCGACGTTCAGTTCAGACGCTAGTATAATATAATATAATATAAAATAACATAATATAATATAAAATAACATAATATAATATAAAATAATATAATATATCGAACTGATGTTTAACCTATATCATTGAAGCATTGTTCTATGTTATTCTACAGGATAGAAGAGTGTCACCAGCTGTGCACTGTCACAGACGACTTTGTTTATTTTCATAATATTCTACTGGAGTATTGATGTAGTATTTCTCAAAACTGTTGTCTAAGACGTAGATGAATGACGATGAGGATGAGGATCACATAAACAAACAGTAACAAGTAAGATAAAATTATATTCACTTAATCTTTAAACAGACAAAAAAATAAATATAAAAAGCTGGATCTTAATAAACAAAACATCTCGTTATTTCTGAAATATTTTTTATTTTAATAATATATTTCCATGACCACATTCACTATCTGGAAGAAATTCAATAATGATTTGCCATAAGCTAATAAATCAGCACAATAAGTATATACAAAAATGATGTGAACAAGATAAACGTTAAAGAAAACAAACTGGAAAATTTACATATATACATGAACGAACTTTTTCTCGTGCATCAAACTTCTGTAAATAAGAGAAATAATGAGATAAATGGGTCAGTAAGGAAAATGTTATCAAAGGTTTTCCAAATTATTTCCATAAACATTGTATAAGATACTTTGAGCTGTCTAATATATATTTCGAATTACCTATTAACTATCATTAAATGAATGTGTTTAGTAATATTTAGTAAATTCAGTTTGTTTTGAAAACAAAAAACAACCCAACATCAATACAAAAAAGAGAAATAGAAGAAAAAAAAGAAATTAAAGAAAGGAAAAGAGAAAATAAGAGAAATAAAAAACAACAGCAGCATAATAAAAGCAAAAAGAAGAAGCAAAATGGTTAAAAAACAACAACAACGAATCAAACAATCACAAAACTTTCGTTGTCTAGGACATCATTATTTTCTGAAATATTTTCATCATGTTAATAAAATTACATCTGCTAGGTTTCTGTCTCTAAAAACATGTTGAATGTATTTCTATGTTGTCTGGAAATGTACAGAAAATCGTGGAAGTGTTTATATCTTACTCATTTGCTCGTATGCAGATCCTTGATCAAAAGTTTCAACTTGTAAAGCGTCGTAGTCATTTGTCTCTTGTTGGTTGTCGTCTGTGTTGTGTTGTGTGTTGTCACCATCAAGATGTCCTGCACATTTTCTTTTACGTCTGGAAGATTTCTGGTCTGACGCAGGGGCAGCATCGACATCGTCGCCAACAGCTTCGTATACTGGAGCACTTGCCGTTGCTGTTGTGGGTTGGATATTCTGACTTTTAAAAAAAGACACAGCTGGTTCCTTCGATTTCGTCGTTGTTCTTTTGCTCCTGAAATTATTTATATACATAAATCAACAAAATTTAATTAATCGTGTTTTAAGTCAGTTTATGATTTACTTTCCTAACACATATTATCAAATGTTTGGTCGATATATTACGTATCTTGAGACAGAGATATTTAATCATTAATAAATATCTGAATGTAATGTTTGTTTATTACAGTAAATACTGTATAACATATTAAATTATTTACTTACTTAATAACTAGAATAAGTGCAGCTGCACTTAAACTCAAGGCTAAAACTGTGAGACATGAGAAAAAGATAATAACACTGTCTGTGATTATTTGTTGTAAAACTGAAAACAAAATTCAACAAAACAATTATTATAGTTTAAACAAATTTAAGTCACAAAAAAAAACGCGAAAGATTACGTTTGTAAATGTATTTATTAAATAACAATACATTTTTTTATATATAAAATAAGAAGAAAACAAAATAATATTCTACTAAGCGACAACCATGACTGAGAGGAATATAATACATATTGTTACCTGTATTACAAGATATACCCTGCCACCCGGCCACGCACCCATCAACGCATAATCCTGTCATAAAATCACATTTCTGGTTACCATGGCAATGTCTGTCAGCGCAGATCTGGAGGCAGCCTTCACCATACATGCCAAGAGGGCACTCTGTGATTGAAACGTGTAAACCAGTATTAATTATCTTTTAAAAACACAAACGTACGTTCTTGTACGTGCCTAAATACCTTGTTAAAAACAAATATAATAAAAGACAGTATTACATAAACACTCACTTACGAGCATATTCCGTACGTGCATACACAAATACAAATATACATACAAAACAGTAGACACAAAATTATATCATTCATGGAACAGTTTGATTACTCATGGTCTCTCATTTTCATTCTTTTATTGTTATTTTATGTAAACAATTTATGAAGAATATGTGAACAATCTCTGTTCACAGCAAATGGACATCGGATTGAAAAGAAAATTTCTCGATGCCAGTTACGACAGATGTGATGCATATTTAGTTCTAGCCATTAAACCAAATCCAAGCTAAAACTCTAAAAAATCCAAGGTTGTACCACCGTTAGGGTAATTATTTGTTCCCTGATAAAAAGCCACGTATTAGGCATTTGAATTAGTGAGCTAAGTAAAAGCTGAAAACAATGTGTGCTAGAAGTAAACATTTCAACTATGATTTGTTTAACACGAAGCATTGCTCGCTTTAACTCACCGTATACTTCAACTTCTATAAAATGCAAGGTCGTACCAGTGAGGCTGCCATGGTCTGTTCCTTGATAAACAGTCACGTATCTGGCATTAACATTACACGTGAAACTCACGACATCAGGAATATCAGTAACAGTACCACACAGATGTCCTGTGTTAGATGAATTCACTGCTGTGTTTGTGTAGATCTGTACTCCGAGTCTTCGCCACTCATCTAAACAGATCAGTAACTTTGAAATGAAATAACTGTTTAGAAAATGTATTTCTTATCCCAATTTAATATTAAAAAAATACTAATTATACTTGTCTATGGACTTCGCGAATCTATCTACTCTTAATGAGATGACAGTTGTTGATACCTTGTCAGCTGGTGTGATAACAATTTTGCGGTTTTTCTGTAGATTGTTTATATTAGGCGGTTCCATAAACAACATATTTTTGTTTAATCGAATAAAGCATGAAATTTCGAATATTTCCATTCATATTTTTGGTGACGTTTTGGCTGCGTTTAAGAAATAACTATCGTTTCCAGCTATATTTACAATATGTGTACCTAATCCTATAATATTATTATAATGAATTTCTTCTTTACCTGAAGTTAGTACACCTTTATTGATAGATTATTTTGATCATTGATTACCTGAAACTCGTTATTAAGGATTGCCTCTGTATTGTTTAGGTCTCTCAAAGTTCTAGTGGCCAAATAAATTTGCTTTAAATATGATTTTTTTTTCTTGACTTGCCAAAAGTTTAAAAACACACACATATATATATATATATATTTGGAGACACAACAGTTTCCTTTTGCTATGATTTTCCATATAGAACTACCTTATTTCATAACTCACTTATTTTCTATAGGTTAATTTTCTTTTTATTATTTATGACCATTGATCTAAAAGTATTAAAGTTAAGACTCAAATAGAATTATATTTGTAGTTGAGGCCGTTTACTTAAGTTAAGCAGTGATAGATTTGAGAATCTTTAAAACAAAAGGGTGTCATCATTGAATAGTACGTTTAGACGGTGTATCTGTCTGTGGTGATAATGGACTCTATTTTTGTCAGTTTGCCTGGCTGTACCGTATTATCTTTAACTTGATCAAAGTCTGGCTGTTTTCTTCTTCATTATTATTTTAAATTTAAGATTTTTAGATACTTTAATTAGTAAATTTATTGTCCGATTGCCCAAATTTTTGTTCATTTGTGCTGAACATTAGGTTAATTGTTTTTAGTGCTGGCTTTATGAACGAGTTTAATTCTTGCCTTACTTTAGAGGGCTCTAGATAGAGCAGAATGTGCATGATTCTCCTCAAGGAGTTTAATATTAAGTAAGATGAATGCATATTATGAAAGTATTTATGTATACATATATGATGTATGATTGTATCTAGGTTTTATGTATGTAGGTATGTATTCATATCTATTCATATTACATATATCTGTTTTTATGCTGTATAATTATATGATTTATGTTATTAAAAAAGTAAAAAATAAAAAGATACAGAAGAAAAAAGAGATAAAGGCAAAGAAACATATTTACGTACCTTCCTCTCTGAAATGCATTTTCACTTGTTGAACAAAGTACAGTTCTCCTAGATCCACTTCCCACCACGTGTAAGGCTGATATATCCCTGTGTGTATAAAGTTGTTTCCATTCTGTTCAGTTTCTCCGTCCACAGCTAGTGATGCACTGCGTTGTGACATGTACTCGTCTGAGTAGTAAGAACTCTGGTAGGCTGGCTTATGTAGAGCTACATTTTCTGTAGTAAACGACAAACAAACAAGTAAACATATAATCAGTAATATCAGCTTGTATAAAAATAAATGAATTCTACATATTCATATACTTATTAGATTTCATACACGTTACTCATTTTCCTTTCATACTTTCTATGTACTTCCAGTCATTAAAAGATAACACAAATAGAAGAAAACAGTACAAATAGGCATTAAACTAATAGTTTACTTTATTGTTTTTTCTCAGAAATACAAGATGCGCCGCGCTACTTTTATTTATTTCGCCACAACCTGCAGTGACTTCGCTTCTCTCCTTCACTTATTATATTTGATACACTGAGTATAATTGTCTGTAATATAATTACTGCAGGTGTAGAACTACCATTGTATTTTAGGTATAAATAGTCAGATATATCAATTCGAAAAACACATATATCTTTTATGTTCTGTTTTATCCATTACATGCCATAATTTAACATTGAATTCTAAACTAAAATGCCAGATTTTATATTTAATTTACGTAATTCTCTGGATTTTAAGTTCAAATGTATCATTTTACAGATTAGTCATCTGAAGCATATTTTGTATGAAAATGTTTGTATTTAATACACAGTGATCTCGGAAATTTGTTTTTTGAAACTTACTCTAGACCAATCGTTATTTACCACACACATTTAACAAAAGATCAAACTGTGGGATAGTTTGGCGAATGAACTACTATTTATTCACAGTAAACCCCTTTTATTGGCATTAAAGGCTTGAGCGCAGTAGGTTCCAGAATTCATAAAATATATCTAAACTTATACATACACTAATATAATTATAGTGTTATATGTGTGTCTTTGTACGTGCGTGTCTACATTTGTGTACACACTGATACAAAATATTTCAGAATGGGTCTCTGCAAACTTCTATGATAATCTATCTCTTTTTGAAAATAAAATAAAATAAACAACAACAACGGAAAAAAAATCACGGATTCAATTCATTATTGTACTAACACTTCTGTTGTCCACGTAAATTGTAACATGTTTTGGAAACAAAGAAATACTTCAAAAGTTAACTTTTTTTTTTCCGTTCATGCATTATTTAAAAACTGTACACATCATCTTTCAAATGTCAAAGAAAAAAACAAAAACAAAACGAAACGAAACAAACTGTTGATAAATTATTAAGACTGTAATTCTAACAGAAAACCAAATATATAAATAATTTCTAAAACGCCACTGCCTATTACATCTGAAATAGATCAGGATTATCTGGAATGAAAAAGAAGCATGTAAAATACATGAAAAAATCTGCAACAAGCTCATCACTGATAATTAACTTACCAAACTGCGAATATCTTAACATGAGATATAAAAATGAAACACACAGTAACAGTGAAAAATGTGCACATTGCAGCCATGCTATGTTAGTCCTGCCAACTAGGAAGTATTTTATTTCTAGACTCTCTCTTTCCTATTGTCTCCTTCCGTTTGTTTTCACATGGTGAATTGATGTCGATGCAGATAATTATGTAAAAGACGCAAAACGCGGTACATAATATTTTATATGTTTTAAACTATACAAATGAGGAAGTCATCAGAAACGATAAAAACAGTGACGGACAAGATCAACTCCTATCTCAGGTTGCCGGCTTCACGAATAAAATGTAAATAAATAAATATACCTCTGTATGAATCAGTATACGATCCTCTCACTCATGAATATTCAGTAACCACCACAGAGACGCCAACACTAATGACGTTAAAAAGCAGAATAATTGACACTAATGTCAATGCTCTACTTCAGATATAAAAAAGCCTATACACAGATTTTTCTTTTATGTTTCATTGTCCCGGAAAACACTGCTAATAATAGGGTTGGAGCGTATAATTACCTAGTGTAACATATACAAACATATAAAGATATTATTAAATTAGAATAGAAATAGTAAAAAAGAGCATATAAATATACAAATAAAGGACACAACGACAAACACTCATAAATAATGAGATTTCTGTTGAGCAAAGTTAACAACAGTGGTACCTCTCTTGTGGAGAATCGCAGGTGTCCATTCATCAGAGGTACAATAATAAAATACAATTTAGTTTTTATCATATTCAGAAGAAAAATGAATCAAGGCAGGGAGAGAGAGAGAGAGAGAGAGAGAAAGAAAGAGAGAGAGAGAGAGAGAGAGAGAGAGAGAGAGAGAGAGAGAGAGAGAGAGAGAGAGAGAGAGAGAGAGAGAGAGAGAGATCAGTATGTACTGAAACATAAAGATTGTTTGAATAGACAGTTGTTTATTTTTCATTGCAGGGCATTACGTTTCGTCACCTAATGAGTGTTTATTTTACATTTAGTTTAATTCACCAAAAAAAACAACAACACACAGACACTTTTTTATATAGTATAAAATATTACACAAGTCTGATGTAAGGGTCTTTTAAAACAGTTATGGCTTTGTATCTCTTTAAAAAATAAAAATAACGGACAACAAGGAAACACACTGCAGCCATGTTGTGTTAAACTAGACACTGTGATCCCGGAAGACTTGTTGTTCTTCAAGGCGTAGACGCTTAGTCAACGTTTACTGTCACATTTTGTGTATTGTTCCTTCTTTCTCCTCGGTGCAAACTGAATATACATATGATTAACTGGGTCGCACTGCAGACATACCCTGTGTCACTCTTCATTCACTGTATAAACAGTATTCTATGAAATACTTTTATCAAATAAACAAAGCTATAATAATAATAATAATAATAACAATAATAATAATAATAATAATAATAATAATAATAAAAATAATAATAATAATAATGATAATGATAATAATAATAATAATAATAATAATAATAATAATAATAATATAGTAATAATGGTAGTAGGAGCAGCAGTAGTAGTAGTAATAATAATAACAATAATAGTAGTAGTAGAGAGACGTAGTGGTAGTAGTAGTAGGAGGAGGAGGATTAGTGGTGGTGGTGGTAGTTTTGGTTTGTTGTAATATCAGTAGCAACAATATTAATATCGGAAGTATTTTTGCAGATGAAAACAAATATATTAGCACAAAATAACAAATAACGGCCATATTGTCTTTTCTGTTTGAAAGTTTTAAATTTATTACTTCAAATGAGTACAGTTTTTTTCTTCTGTGTGTGAGTTGCATCTATCTTTTTAGTGTCAGTATGTGAATGTGTGTGTGTGTGTGAGAGAGAGAGAGAGAGAGAGAGAGAGAGAGAGAGAGAGAGAGAGAGTACCTGTTTAATCATATTTAACAGAAAAAGGAGTATAACGTTACTTCTTCTTTAAATAAAGGAAAATACACAGTTATCTAAAAATAAATCTTTCTCTGAGTTAAATCAGTATTTGTGTAACAGTGTAAAATATCTGTCGAGCAAATTATAGCTGTCACTGTGATTCAACAAGACATCTACATTAGTTAGTAGTTCTTTTTCTTCTTGTATATAACTTTGTTTGTTATTTGTTATTTTTCGGGGTTGTTTGTTCTTCTTGTAGTCGTTATATTTCCTTATTTATTTTTATCGTTCTTTGTGTTATCAAATATGAAAAATTACTTCACTAGGTAAATACAGCTGTAATATGCATTTATTTATTTGGTTTTTTGTGTGTTGTTTTTTATTCCTTTGTTTATTTATTTATTTAATAACGTTAGAAAATAGCAAATGTTCATTAAATTTTGTTTTCAAACTTCTATCTTCTTAGCATACAGTAATACATAGAAACAAACGCATCCACGAAACAAATGATAGCCACACACAGAAACACACATACACACATGTATCTGTGTGTTTGTGTCGTGTACGTATATATATACTGTGACTCTTGTGACAGAAGTTATTAGAAGCATGGGTTTGTAATCTTATTAAGTATACAAACACATTCATACAAAAATTAAAACAAGCATTTTATTTGAATAAAACCAATAGAAGTCTGTTACATGAAACTGTTAAGGTCATATTTACACAGAGTGGAATCTCTTAGTCTGAAAGAATTAAAACTAGTGATATAAAATAAGTGTGAGTAACAAAGCAATATATGTACAAAAGAGAGGCAAACGTTTTATCTAAAAAGACCGCGATAGATATCACACACAAAAAATACATCTTTCTTTATTAATCTAATTACTGAACTTCACAATATTTATGTTTTTATCTAACTCGTTTTAGAAAAAGGAAAGTATTTTCACGAAGGAATTTGTTATCATGGTATAGATTATTCTTTCTAGAGAATATATCCGAAAAATACTTTAAATGATGACTGTTACTTTCTTTTAATTATGTCATGTTTATTTTGTCGTATGGAGATCCTTGGTCAACACATTCAACTTGCAAAGCATCGTAATCATTAGTGTGTCGTTGGTCATCTTGTGTGCCGTGTTGCGTGTGTCCTGAAGATCTTCTGTTACGTTCGATAGGTCCTTGATGTGAGGAAGAGGCAGAACCATTTGCATCATCAACGACAGCTTCGTACACAGGATGAGCCATGGTAGTTGCTGTAGTTTGGTTTTCTATTTTTCTCAAAGGTTACAGACGGCTCCGTCGGTTTGGGTCTTCCGATAAACCCTGAAATTGATATTTCTCTTTTCATAGAAACATCGGTTGTGATTTAAATTATAATTAATTAATAACAGGTAATACACCAAGTATGATCGATCACGGATTATTGAGAAATAAATATTCTCGAGTAAATTTGTGAATCAGCGATATATTGATAAAGCATCCCTTCCTGATGAAAATATGAACACAATTATATTTAAAACCCCCAAAAATCTAAATCTCATTTTCATAGTAATTAATGTTGACCTAAATCAAAACGTTTAATATTATCGAAAACAAGAGAAAATGCAAAATATATTTTCTTACGTAATAACAAGAATGAGGGCAGCTCCACTGAAAATCAGGGCTAAAGCTGTGATAGATGACAGAATAATGACACTAGTCTGTGTGGTTTTCTGATCTGGAACTGAAGATAAATTATCGGTATGTATAGACGAATGAATGTTTTATAACAAATTAGTAAACATACATTGAAGTAAACACAAAATTATTTTTCTACCTGTGCAGTCCTGTCTTGTCCATCCATATTCACATCCATTTTGACATTTTCCACTGATGTGATTACACTCTGAAAGTCCACTACAGTGTCTTTCTGTACATGATCTTGAACATTCTGGACCATACCATCCTTTGTCACAAGCTAAAATCAAAAATGTATTTCCAAGTAGAAAGTAAAATATACACTATATTATTTTGTTCATGACTGAAAACAGTTCGAAATTCTCCAAATGATAAAATGTACCAATACAAGAAGTATCCAAATTTAACTGTTCGATGCAAAAAACGTTGAGGTAACCAGTCTAAAACAAACAATCTTCAAACAGTTTTAAACTGTGATTAATGTTAAAACGAAAATATAAAAATAAAATACTCACGTTGCTTACAGAGCTGACCTTGGTATCCATCTTTACAAACTCCTGAACACTTTCCAGAAATAAAATCACACGTTTCTGTTTTACACTGACCACACGTAGAATTACAGTCAAATCCGTATTTTCCAGATCTGCATTCTGAAAACAAAAAGTGCCAACTTACATATCAGTTTCAGCTGTGATGAGAATAATAACAATAGTACTGCTGACAAAGATAATGCATTGTTATAAACATAGAAACTCTTACCTATCCAAATAAATATATATGCACATAAGATACAAACACAAACACACACACACACACACAAGAACATGAAAACAAGAAAATACAAATAAAATGATTCTTAAATATTTCAAAGGAAACAATGGTTGAACAAGGTAAAAAAAAAAAAAATAAAAATTAAATATAAAAATGAATATAATAATAACTAACCCCCAAAAACAATAAATAGAAACTGAAGAAAAACTAATAAAAGAAAGTTAAAAAAGAAATGATAAATAAATAAAATTAATGAAATAAGTCATTTCTTTACATTAAAAATTGATTTTACATTTCACCCAAATTTAATTGTCCATGTATTGATTTTACATTCACCAGTCTAATTCTGAAACAATGGAAAAGATCCGTTCCTTATGTAATTTAACATCTGTAACACTTTGCAATCTAACATAGACCAATCTGTTTAGCAGTAAAAACTAAATATAATCATTTGTTGAAAGAGAAAAGAAAATAAAAATAAAAATTGAAATATATATAGATATAAAAAAAAAAACAAAAATAAATAAAATTAAAATTAAAAAAAAAAAAAAAACTAAATAGATAAAAAATAAATAAATAAATAAATAAATAAATAAATAAATAAATAAATAAATAAATAAATAAATAAATAAAATAAAAAACTAAAATTAAAACAAAACTGAAAATCTAAAAAATAAAACCTTCCTTGCATAAAGAGTCCTTGGTATCCATCTTTACAACCTCCTGTACAATTTCCAGAAATAAAATCACATGTTTCTGTTTTACACTGACCACACGTAGAATTACAGTCTAATCCGTATTTTCCAGATCTGCATTCTGAAAACATACAAAGTGCTAACTTACACATCAGTTTCATAATTTTATTTGTATTAATATATTCACAATACATACATACATACGTACACCTGTCAGTTATCTATATTTGATTCTTGCATTTTTCTATTATGTTTTCTATTTTCTTTTTCTTTCTTTAACAACACTACTACTACTACTACTGCTTCTACTACTTCTACTACTACTACCTTCTACTACTACTACTACCGCTACTATTACTACTACTACTACTACTACTATTACTACTACTACTACTTCTACTACTACTACCACCACTACCACTACTACTACTTGTACTACTACTCCTAATACTCATATTATTATTATCATCACTATTATCATTATTATTATTTACATTCACTTCAGTCCATGGATCCTTTCAGTTTTTCCTTTTTATTATTATCAGTATTATGAATATGATGATGCTGATTACTACTATTATTATTATTATTATTATTATTATTATTATTATTATTATTATTATTATTATTATTATTATTATAGGCCTGTAACAATATCGGCATTTACTCTAACTGAATTTAGGATATGCAAAATGTAGAGTACGACTGACCTTGTTTGCACAAGATTCCGTCGTAACCTTCACTACAACCTCCAGTGCAATTTCCAGAAACTCTGTCACATGGCTTGGTTCTACAGTTCCCACATCTAGATTTACAGTTTTTATCATATGTTCCTGGACTGCATTCTGAAGTTTTTAAAATTAGAGCAAAATCAATAAACTAATGAACAATTGTTTAACGACAAAACAGTTGATTTTAATATTAAGAATAATTATGTTTCAGGCCTGCTTTTCAGAAAGAGAGCCTGCTTTATAACTTTTAAATACTTATGATCAGTAAGAATTTAAACTATTATTGTATAATTAAATCATTTCTTCAAACTTTCCACACTATTTTTAAATGTTGTATTGATAACTCTGTTTCTATGTATTTCAAAGTAAACACTGATCCTATACCTTTTCTACAGTCTGTTCCATTCCATCCTGCCGTACATCCTGCAGTGTCACACTTTCCTGTCTGTTCGTCACAAGATGAGTTTGTGTTAACACAGTGACGTTTTCCACACAACTTCTCACAGTTAGAACCATACTTGATGTTCAATTCACACGCTAGTACAATATGATGTTATATAAATACCTTGTTACAGATATAATCCGTTTTTTTTAAATATTATTGTTTCGACTGTAACATTGAGTGCATGATGATATTCAACAACACTATGAACCAATAACTATTTATTATGATTATTATTATTATTATTATTATTATTATTATTATTATTATTATTATTATTAATAATAATTTTTCTTCATCATATTAATCATTCTCCTGGAGAACAGGAATTTTAAAATAATAATAGTTTAAGCAAATTGCTCACATTAACCCACAATGTATCGTTCAAGTGCATAATGATAAATTATTAACAAATTTATCCAGAAGAAATGTTCATAGTATTTATATACTTATGATTTGTAAGAATTTAAACTATTATTGCATAATACCAATATTTTGTTTGTTCAAAGTTCCAGTCTGTTTTTCAATGTTGTATTGATAACTCTGTTTCTATATATTTCAAAGCAAACACTGATCCTGTACCTTCTATACAGTCTGTTCCATTCCATCCTGCCGTACATCCTGCAGTGTCACACTTTCCTGTCTTTACATCACAAGATGAGTGTGTGTTAACACAGTGACGATTTTTACAGAACAGTTCACAGTTAGAACCATACCTGACGTTCAGCTCACACGCTAGTACAATGTAATGTAAAGTAATGTAAATACCTCGTCAGACATATAATATTCGTTTATTTTTAGTACTATGTTTTGAATGTAACATTCAGTATATTATGATATTCTACAACAATCTTTTTAAACACTGTGAACCAACAACTATATATTAGTACTGTTCTTGTTCTTATTACTAATTATTATTCGTCATCATTATCATCAATATCATCAATATTAATAAATCAACTGGTTACTTATGGTGTTTTTATTCCGGAGAAAACGAATTTTAAAATAATTAGAGTTTAATTAAATTGCGCACTTTAACTCACCATATACTTCAACTTCCAGAAAATCTAAAGCTGTACTAGCGTCATTATCATTGTTTTGGTAGACAGTCACGTATCTGGCATTAACATTGCACGTGAAATTCACGACACCAGGAATATCAGATCCATCTCGTCTACCAGTAACAGTACCACACAGATGTCCTGTGTTAGATGAATTCACTGCTGTGTTTGTGTAGATTTGTACTCCTCGTCTTCGCATTTTGGCTTTAATACATTAAAATAGTATATTAAATATAGAGTTTTATGTATCCTAGTATATAAAGTAAATAATCTGAAATAAAGCTGCAATGTTCTAAAAAATAAATAAATAAATAAATGAATAAATAAATACACTTTTTATCGGGTTTTAATGACCAGCATCAGGTAGTGTCGAAATCTAATTTAAGAATCTAAGAAATCTCTTTAAAAAACAACAACAACAAGAAAAGAATAGAAATTAAAAATCGAAATCATCTCCTGTCTACAGTCCTGTATCAATACAGTGTTCATTCTCTCTTGAAAATGTTCCATTTACTGTCTTTGTATTTATATAATAACTGGAATCAATCAAGTCCTACTGAATAATACATATACTACACGACACATGATGTAAATATAAACAGAGCATCAGCGTACTGTATAGTGTGGTCTTCCTTCAATTTACTGTAATTATACTATGAATATATGTATGTATGTATGTATGTATGCAATTATCCCTGAATATATATACATGTATGTATTTATGTATTTATGTATGTATATATGTATGCAAAATATGTATTCGTAAAAATGTAGATATTTTTTTATCTATGTTTATAAATTCAGAAGACAAACCAAGAAAAACTGCAATACCAAAGATCAACAATAACAAAAATAAGAAGAAGAAGAAGAAAAAAACAACAACAAAAAAGAAGAAAAAGAAGTATATCATAACAAAATTAAATATGTAAGAAAAATACACATCACCAAAATATGTTGACTTACTCTCAGTTCTAAAATATATTTTCACTTCATGGACAAAGTAGAGTTTTCCTAGATCCACTTCCCACCACGTGTACTCCTGTCCTAGTGCTGTGTGCATAAAGTTATACCCATTTTGTTTTGTGACTCCATCAACAGCTGTAGATGCTTGGAAACGGTTGTCAAGGTAAGAACTCTGATAGGCTGGATTTCCCTTAGCTACATTTACTGATCAAAATGGAATTAACAAATATTTAATAAAGATAAGAATATCAAAATCGTACACATATGCACAACGACATCTGAAGAAACAGGTACCGGACCAATTATCCGGCGTCCTGAAATCCAGAAAGACCATAAAACCGGAAATGTTTTTCCAGACGCTATTTTCATAGTTCGCGAGCGCAGGTGTTGTCCTCACCAGACCGGAATTACTCTTTCAAGCCGCGTGGCGTTCTTTCACTCGCCGCATTGTTTACATCATGTCGAATCGCCACAGTTGTGTATCGTCAATTTTCTTTTTCTTTTTAATTTTAAAATGTTTATGCCTAATTATATACGTATTTAGATGCCTTGGTGCCAGAAAACCTCAGGCCCCAAGGAGTCCGGATAATTGGTCCGATATCTGTACATACATATGAAAAAATGATGCATCATACCACAAATATTATTAAAACAAATTCGTTCATTTTATTATTTCTAATCAAAGATTAGGATATTTGTGGTAGTAACATTGCGTCATTTTTCGTCATAATGACAGTTTTTAATAACTGCAACATTAGTGGGCACTTCATATCTACCTATCTATCTATCTACATACATATATGTATATATATATATATATAGATACACACACACACACACACACATCTATATAAACGTTTACAATCACACTCACATAAACACACATACACTTATACATATACAGACATGCTAGCATAGGTATACACATATATAGAGAGATATGTAAACATATGTTTATACTGATTATACATATATAAGTGCAGAAGGACATACATACATACATATATATATGTATGTATGCATGTATGTATGTAAATATTATGTATATATATGTATATGCACGTACCCTCGTCCTTATGGACTTATATATATATATATATTCTTTTTATAAACATTATATACATACATGCATATTTAGCTAAGTATTTAGTTATAGATTAATTATAAGCATATACAGACGAACTAACACCCACACATTTACATCCATATATACATACATATATGTATGTCTATACAACTTTAAACCACTTACCAAACTGAGCTGAAATGTGAACTTGAAACATGAAAATAAACCAGAGAAAAACATAAAACTCCAAGCAAACTGCAGCCATGTTGTGTTAAACTAGACAAGGTGACCCAGGAAGACCTGGGTCGTGTTCAACAGAAATTGTTGAGCCAATTGTAACTGTTACATGATTCAACGAGTCACTTACAGCAGTTAGCTATTTTTGTTTGTTCTTATGGTTGTTGTATTTAGTTAATTATTGTTAGGTTATTGAAATAAGAAAATTATTGGACTAGATAAATTCGTCTATAATCTTAGATGGTATTTATTCATTTGTGTGTTTCTTTGTTTACTAAGTTTAAAAAATAGCAAGTATTTACTTTGGAAATGTTTATTAAAAGTTGTTTTCCATCTTCCTGATGGTATTATTCATTAGTTTAAACAAATGAATGATATAAATAAGTGTGACCTACAAAGTAAGATATGTAGAACATGTAACAGATCCCACAGGCATAAAGACAGATACAAACTTACATAAATATACCGTTCTTAACAGAAATGATTAAGTTTCATAAAATTAGAGTTTTTAACTAAATCAATATTAAAAATAATAATAATTAGTATAAAACTAAATCATTTATTATAATAGTATAGAATATTCTCTGTGGATAAAAAATATCTGACAGATATTTTAAATCTTGCTAATGTTCATTTCGTTGTATGGAGATCGCTGTAGTTGTCTGCGCTGACAGTAAAATACATTATCTCTTTATAAAATATTGTTAAATGTTTAATGATTTACAATCTATACAAAGATATATATATTAAAGCTAAAAATACATAACATAAAAGACATTGATACTTGACATATAGATATATCTCAATTTAAAATCAGCTATACAATTAATGCATAGATATTTTAGTGATTATATATGTATGTGTGATTATCACCTTTGTAACATAATACGTAAAAGATACTTGCCTGTACGAATATACAAACACACATACAAATATAATCAAATATGTATAAAGATACAATACACACACACACACACACACATACGTCTATATAAATGCATACATACATTATATACGGATACATACATACATAAATATATTTATCCATACATACATACATGCATACATACATACATTTACACATTTATACATACATACATACACGTATATGCACACACACAAACATACATACAATCATATATATATATATATATATATATATATATATATATAAACATGCATCTAGCCATTCAGCAGCTGTTCATACTTAATACATCTGTAACCGCACACACACTCACACACACACAAACACACACACATCTACATGTACTTATATACGTACATAGAAACCTACATCCATGCGCGCACACGTCCACACGCACCACACACCAAAAAAGCACACACAAAGACAAAGAAACAAACAGATTTGATTTGAGAATTAAAACGTTAATCAATCAAGCTAAGTTAGATGAGTCTAATCCAAACTTTCCACAACTACATTCTGAAAATAGTGAAATGTATTAAAGTCTTCTGTTTCACATCCGTAGAGAACATTCTAATTTTTATACTGATAGCAATCTTATTTGCATAGTCCAAACAAACATGAAAGGAAAACCTTCTACATCATATTGTTATTATTGTTATTATTATTATTATTATCATCGTCATTAAAATTCACATGAGGTCTTTGAAATTAATTTTCCATTCAGTATACCTTCTTTTTTTTTCTTTTTTTTTTACCTTATATACTTGTGTATAAGTCGAATTTTTGGGAGACTATATTAAGGTAATATTTTGGGGGTCGACCTATACATAGGTAATGCTTTTGTAGCTGTTGCTGAAGAGTCGCTATTTTGACTATTTTTTGCTACGGGATGCATCTAAAATAATCGCGGTCTTTCAGCTTTTCAAAACTATAATTTTATCGTATAAAAATTTGTGAAAAATTAAATAACAAAACCAAATATGAATGTAAAACATGATATTCTTCGGTTTAATGACATAAAAATACATTTTAAAGCGAAAAAAACGTCATGCAATGATCTAGGAATACAGACTTCTCTGCCAAACTGCACTAAATATCGGTCCTAATTTCATAAACAAAACTCACTTGTGTAATTGTAAAGAATTTGGTGAAATAATATTGCAATCGTCATTAATATCCATTACCGACAAATCGAAAACAAAGTGACGGTGCCTGGAATCTACAGTCGACTTATACACAAGTAATACCTAAAATGACGCAATTTTTGGTCTTAAAATACACATCGACTTATACATAAGGTCGCCTTATACACAAGTATATACGGTAACTTTTTCAGTTTATTTTGTGTTTATTTTTTAAACTTTAAAAGCTGTAGACGAATATTAGTCCGTGGAATCCTGCGTGGAATATGTTAACAGTTATTGAGTATTAGCGCTATTAATAAAATAATTAAAACTGAAAAGACCAAATATTAAATAAAAAATGATAATTACATAGATAATGCTAAATGGTTTGACCTCTGCTATTTTCTTCAATCAGATTACAACAATAAATCAGATTTTTATGCATGATAAACATGTGTGTTAAAATCAAAAGTAATTTTATGTTACAGAATATTTATTATTTCAAAGCATACTTAATTTACTAATATAATAATTACTTCAATGCTTGAAACTTCTACAGTTAATGTGCAGCATTTCTAAAAAATTAAAAATAAATAAAGGCTGGTGATTTACCTTGTGTACAGTCTGTTCCAGTCCATCCTGCCGTGCATCCTGCAGTGTCACACTTTCCTGTCTGTACGTCACAAGATGAGTGTGTGTTAACACAGTGACGTTTTTCACACAACTTTTCACAGTTAGAACCATACTTGACTTTCAGTTCTCACGCTAATATAATATAATATAATATAATAAAACGCAAAGTAAAATAACAGAGCAATGTAATATACATAACATAACTAAACAGTACAACATTTAAAATAAGGTAATATAATTGTATAAAATATTTAACCTTTCTTTCTCTTTTTTTTTTATTTTGTTTTATTTTTTTATTTAATAAAATCTATTATTAATAAAATCTGTGAAAATGGAAATAGCACCGACGAGACGTACCGGACGAAAAGCAATTAATTCATAACATCTTGTCAAAATAATGCTTATATTACCTAATGTTATAATATAATACAATACAATACCATACAATACAACACAATACAATATAAAATAATATAACATAATAAAGCAATAAGGAACCAACCGATCAATCAAAGAACCAAACAAGAACTAAATATAGAAATAAGGAAAATGACAAACAAAGCAGTGAATAAACAAATAAATAAATTGTGAACATGAAATCTCAAGCAGTAATAAAGCATATCTCTTGTGTATGAAAGGGAAAATTAAACCAATTTTCATACAACCAGTTGCAAAATATTTGTTCACTCTCATGAATAAAGTACGACATTCCTAGATCCACTTCCCACCAACAATAAAGCTCGTCAATCATTTTCTTATTACTTTTTTTTCTGAAATTATGAAATTGATTTTCATATATTAGTAATAATACATATATGCATACATACATCATATATACATGATTTATAACCTGTGCCCCACTGACAAGTATTGTTCGAGTAACAGTCCAGTAATTCAGAACAGAAAAGAATGTCGTTCAGCGTCCAACACTGTTGATGTCGTAAATGGCATTTCATTTTCAATTATGAACACAATATCGTTCAGTACAGCACAAAATAAGCGCGAACGGAAAACAGATTAAGTAAGAACGATTCAACGGGTGCCTAACACAAATGAAACAATCGTTCAAGTAATCTGTGCGCCTCTGATAATAGCAGTAATAATAATAATAATAATAATTATTATTATTATAATTATAATAATAAACAAACAAACAAACAAAAAATAAATAAATAAAACTTATGTCGGTATGTATTTATATATGGAATTTCTGAATTTCCATTTTATGACATTATTGTTCTTGAAATATGACACATTGAAAATATGATAGTACAAATCGTGTGTGTGTTTGTGTGGATATACATAGAGTGTACAGTAGTGTACATATATATGCATGTGTATGTCTATGCTGTACCTATGTGTTGTGTTTATCTATGTTTGTATATAAGTATGTATATAAATAATGTAAGTTGTTTGTCTATATGTATATTTGTCTGTGTGTTTCTAAGCTTGTGTTAGCACGCGGCGCATTTGTGCTTAAAGGAAGTTTAATCTCTCACTTACCTAATTCAGTATATGTGCGAATACAAAACAGTAAAATAACACAAAAGGATAAATAAAAGTTAAAGTTAAAAATAATAATTACCTATTCATTATCATCTCAGGATCAATTTGATCATAAACAGAATATCTGGTTGAAACCGGTCCGTCATTGTGAACAAGACAATTGCTGATTTTACAAAGCGAATAGAGTATTATTAACTTATGTGGCTCGCTTTTCGTTTTAATGCCTCGACAACGTATCCCTGTTTGGCAAATGCACAACAAAACCTATTCAGAGACTCAAGATTATTATCTTTTTTTCTCACGTAATATCGGATTTATGATATGTTCACCTTTATTTGTACGTATTACTATATACAAAGGTTAACATGACTTGTGTGTATGTCATTTTATTTTAATTCTCATACACAGAAGAAACACAAAATGAAAATAAGGAATATTCACGTTAAATCAGTTTTGTTGTTTTGTACGTTTATATTTTCCCACATTTTTATTTATTTATTTATTTATTTATTTATTTATTTATTTATTTATTTATTTATTTATATTTTCATTTATCTGTTTATTTATTTTATTTTATTTATTTTTGTTTTTCCACAGTAAATGTCACAGTTGTGTGTCTGTTAATATTTAAAAATAAATAACAATAACAATGGGATTTATGTCAACATGTTTGTAGTTCTGTATCAAAATCCTTCTAAATGTCTCACGACGACTCTGGCTAGTGAAAACAGTGACGGACAAGATCAACTCCTATCTCAGGTTGCCGGCTTCACGAATAAAATGCAAATAAATAAATATAGCTCTGTATCAATCAGTATACGATCCTCTCACTCATGAATATTCAGTAACCACCACAGAGACGCCAACACTAATGACGTTAAAAGCAGAATGACTGACACTAATGTCAATGCTCTATTTCAGATATAAAAGCCTATACACAGATTTTTCTTTTACGTTTCATTGTCCCGGAAAATACTGCTAATAATAGGGCTGAAGCGTATAATTACCTAGTGTAACATATATAATCATGTAATAATAATATTATAAAATTAGAATAGAATTAGATAAAAGGGGCATAATAAATATAAGTGTGTTTATATATATATATATATATATACAAATACACGACACAACGACAAACATTTATAAATAATGAGAGTTGTATTGAGCAAAGGTAACAACAGTGCTACCTCTCTTGTGGGGTCACCTGTGAGGACGAGAATCGCAGGTTTCCACTCATCAGAGGTAGAATAATAAAAGACAATTTTCTTTTTATCATTATTCAGAAGAAAAATGAATCAAGGCAGGGCATGTCGAGTTCATTGGTTGATGTGAATAAAACATATTTTCCACGTCATAAAAACTCATAATAAGCACAACATATATTTATACATCACAAAATACTGCATTTGAAACCCAAACAGGGTTCCGATTTGTGCAAACCGCACCATCTTTTCAACGTCAAAAGTCCGCTAAGTGTCTACAAAAAATAAATATGAACTAAATGGGTTGCATTTTAGCGGTTTGGCGGGCAAGCCTTTGGCGATTACAGTTTCCAGGAAAAAGGCGATGCCGTCTTTAAAAATATCACATAAAGTTACGAAAGTAAAACATGTTTTTTAAATAATAATAATAATAATAATAATAATAATAATAATTAATAATAATAATAATAATAATGTGATGATGATGTTAGTGGTAATAGTTAAACTAATAATAATGATGTGATTGCGATGATGCAGAGAAGAAGAAGAAATAGACTGGTTCACTGAGAAACTTGTTGAAATAGACATCTTTCGGACAAAAACATTAACAATAATAATAAATAAATACAAAATAAAAAGTATTTCAAAGATTAAAGAAGTGGATATTGTAGATTAATGGCCTATATCGCAAGTTGCCATTTTTAATATGTCTTAGTTTTAGATGTCGATAACTGCAGTTCCGGAAATCTCCCGCATTATGTCAGTGACAGCATTGCAGTGATATATTATGTTTATGAATATACATTCATATATCTATGAATGTGTATGTATTCATGCATTTGTCCTTTTTGTCTAGATGTGTGTGGTTGTGTATTTACGTATGTGTGCGTATATGTATACCTATATGTTTGTGTTCGTTATATACCAGTTAAAAACTATACACATAAACTTTCAAAGCAAAAAAAAAAAATTAAAAAGAAAAATAAGTGTCAAAAATTATCATTCTAATAGAAAATGTTATATATATATATATATATCAGCTTACCAAACTCAGTGATTCATACGAACGCACACACGTACAGACAGATGAACATAATGACACTCAGACATATATTCACACACAACAACGACTCTCCAAGGAACAGATTAAAAATGTATTTAAAAATTAATCTTTAATGTGACAAACTCAGTTTTCTCTAAGTTCAGTTGCAAAAGTTAACAGTTATTGTAATACTATATTTCGCTGAGTTGAATGAGTTCTGAGCGAATTCAGGAGAAACGCTCTCATACAAACTTGAGTGACGTAGATCACTGTGTATGATACTTTGACAAGTTTATATATATATATATATATATACATATATTTATATATATATATATATATATATATATATATATATATATATATATATATATATATATATATATATATATATATATATATATGTATATATATATATAAACTTATATATATATGATAGAGATAGAGAGAGAGAGAGAGAGAGAGAGAGAGAGAGAGAGAGAGAGAGAGAGAGAGAGAGAGAGAGAGAGAGAGAGAGAGAGAGAGAGAGAGATCAGTATATATAGAAACATAAAGATTGTTTGAATAGACAGTTGTTTATTTTTCATTGCAGGGCATTACGTTTTGTCACCTAATGAGTGTTTATTTTATATTTGGTCTAATTCACCAATAAAAAATAAAAAATAAAAACTTTTTCATATAGTATAAAATATTACACAAGTCTGATGTAAGGGTCTTTTAAAACAGTTATGGCTATGTATCTCTTTAAAAAATAAAAATAACGGACAACAAGGAAACACACTGCAGCCATGTTGTGTTAAACTAGACACTGTGATCCCGGAAGACTTGTTGTTCTTCAAGGCGTAGACGCTTAGTCAACGTTTACTGTCACATTATGTGTATTGTTCCTTCTTTCTCCTCGGTGAAAACTGAATATGCATATGATTAACTGGGTCGCACTGCAGACATACCCTGTGTCACTCTTCATTCACTGTATATACAGTAGTCTATAAATTACTTGTATCAAATAAAACACAGCTATAATAATAATAATAATAATATCAACAACAACAACCACAACAATTTGTGCATTTATTAAAAAGATGTGGCACGAAATAAAAAATAAACGTATACTGAAAACAAATACCACTACTATTACTACTACTACTACTACTACTACTACTACTACTACTACTACTACTACTAATAATAATAATAATAATAATAATAATAATAATAATAATAATATAGTAAATAACAGCTATATTGTCTTTTCTGTTTGAAAGTTTTAAATTTATTACTTCAAATGAGTACAGTTTTTTTCCTCTGTGTGTGAGTTGCATCTATCTTTCTAGTGTCAGTATGTGAATGTGTGTGGGCGTGGGTGTGTGTGAATGTGTGAGAGAGAAAGAGAGAGTCAGAGAGAGAGAGAGAGAGAGAGAGAGAGAGAGAGAGAGAGAGAGAGAGAGAGAGAGAGAGAGAGAGAGAGTACCTGTTTAATCATATTTAACAGAAAAAAGGAGTATAACGTTACTTCGTCTTTAAATAAAGGAAAATACACAGTTATCTAAAAATAAATCTTTTTCTGAGTTAAATCAGTATTTGTGTAACAGCGTCCGATATCTCTCGAGCAATTTATGACAGTTACAGTGATTCAGCTAGACATTTACATTAATTAGTTAGCTCTTCTTCTGCTTCTTGTAAATGCCATTGTTTGTTATTTATTTTTGTTGTTGTTTGTTGTTCTTGTAGTCATTGTCTATCTTTATATATTGTTAGCGTGCTTTATGTTTTGAAATATGAAAAATTATTTGAATAGGAAAGTACAACTGTTTATTTGTTTGTTTGTCTTTTTTTTTTTCTATTCCTTTGTTTTTTATTTATTTATTTATTTATTTATTTAATAACGTTAAAAAATAGCAAATGTTCATTAAAAGTTTTCAAATTTTTGTCTTCTTAGCACACAGAAATACATAGAAACATAAACATCCACGATTCAGTGACAACCGCACACAGAAACATACATACACACTTGTATGTGTGTGTTTGTGCCGTGTACGTATATATATACTGTGACTCTGGTGACACAAGTTATTAGAAGGATGCATTTATAATCTTATTAAGTATATAAACACATTCAAACAAAAAGTAAAATAAGAATTTTATTTGAATAAAACCAGTAGAAGCTATTACATGTAGCTGTCAAGGTCATATTTACACAGAGTTAGTCTGAAAGAATTAAAACAAGTGATATAAAATAAGTGCGAGTAACGAAGTAATATATGTACAAAAGAGAGGCAAATGTTTTATCTAAAAAGACTTCGATAGATATCATACACAAAAAATATTTCTGTTTTTATCTAACTCGTTTTAGAAAAAAAGGAAAGTATTATAACGAAGGAATTTGTTATCATGGTATAGAGTAATCTTTGTAGAAAACATATCCGAAAAATACTTTAAATGATGACTGTTACTTTCTTTTAATTATGTGATGTTTATTTTGTCGTATGCAGATCCTTGGTCAACACTTTCAACTTGCAAAGCATCGTAATCATTAGTGTGTTGTTGGTTACCTTGTGTCCCGTGTTGCGTGTGTTCTGTAGATCTTCTGTTACGTTCGATAGGTCCTTGAGGTGAGGAAGAAGCAGGACCATTCGCATCATCAACAACAGCTTCGTAAACAGGATGAGCCATGGTAGTTACTGTAGTTTGGTTTTCTCTATTTTTCTCAAATGTTACAGACGGCTCCGTCGGTTTGGTTCTTCTGCGATAAACTCTGAAATTGACATTTCTCTTTTGATAGAAACGAGAAATAAATATTCTCGAGTAAATTTGTTGAATCAACGATATATTGATAAAGCATATCTTCCTGATGAAAATATAAACACAATTATACTTAAAACCAAAAAAATCTAAATCTCATTTTTATAGTAATTAATGCTCACCTAAATCAAAACTTTTAATATTATCGAAAACAAGAGAAAAAGCAAAAGATATTTACTTACATAATAACAAGAATGAGGGCAGCTGCACTGAAAATCAAGGCTAAAGCTGTGATAGATGACAGAATAATGACACTAGTCTCTGTGGTTTTCTGATCTGCAACTGAAGATAAATTATCGTTATGTACAGACAAATGAATGTTTTATGACAAATTAGTAAATATACATCAAAATAAATATAGATTATTTATCTACCTGTGCAGTCCTGTCTTGTCCATCCATATTCACATCCAATTTGACATTTTCCACTGATGTGATTACACTCTGAACGTCCACTGCAGTGTCTTTCTGTACATAATCTTGAACATGTTGGACCATACCATCCTTTGTCACAAGCTAAAATCAAAAATGGATTTCCAAGTAGAAAGAAAAGTATATACTATATTATTTTGTTCATGACTGAAAACAGTTCGAAATTCCCCAAATAGTAAAATGTACCAATAAAAGTAGTATGAAAATTTAGGTGTGCGATACAAAACTCGTAGTAGTCACCAGTCTCAAACAAACAATATTCAAACAATTTTAAACTGTGATTAATGTAAAAACGAAAAAATAAAAATAAAATACTCACGTTGCTTACAGAGGTGACCTTGGTATCCGTCTTTACAACCTCCTGTACAATTTCCAGAAATAAAATGACACGTTTCTGTTTTACACTGACCACACGTAGAACTACAGTCCAATCCGTATTTTCCAGATCTGCATTCTGAAAACATTAAACAATGATTAGGATTTGTAATTAGGTGAAAATACACAAGCTTTTAATTCTTGAATGGTAGACATATATCTGTTTAGATTTATTGGATGTTGTTTTTCTTATACGTATCTTTAGTTCTTCATTTTTCATTTATTATTACTATAATTATTATTATTATTACTATTATTATTATTATTATTATTATTATTATTATTATAGTCATATAACTACTATATCCATTTATTTTTGCTGAATTTATTTTTCCTGAATTAAGAATATGTAAAATAGAGAGTACGACTGACCTTGCTTGCACAAAATTCCCTCGTAACCTTCAATACAACCTCCAGTGCAATTTCCAGAGAATCTGTCACATCGCTTGTTTCTACAGTTTCTACATCTAGATTTACAGTTTTTACCATACGTTCCTGGATTGCATTCTGCAGTTATTGAAATAAGAACAAAATCAATAAAGTAATGAACAGTCGTTTAATCACATTACAGTTGATTTTAATGTTAAGAATAATTGTGTTTCAGGCCTGCTTCTCAGAGAGAGCGCCTGCTACTAGGTATCGTTCGAGTGGATAATGATAAATTGTTAATATATTTTACCAGAACAAATCTTCATAACATTTATACACTTTTGATTTGTAAGAATTTAGACTGTTATTACATAATTAAAATATTTTATTTCTTCAGACATTCCATACTGTTTTTAAATGTTGAGGTGATAACTCTGTTTCTATATATTTCGAAGCACACTCAGATCTTATACCTTTTCTACAGTCTGTTCCAGTCCATCCTGCCGTACATCCTGCAGTGTCACACTTTCCTGTCTGTACATCACAAGATGAGTTTGTGTTAACACAGTGACGTTTTTCACACAACTTGTCACAGTTAGAATCATACTTGACGTTCAGCTCACACGCTAATACAGTGTAATGTAATATAATGTAAATACTTTCTAAGACATATAATATTCGTTTATTTTTAGTACTGTGTTTTGAATGTAACATTCAGTGCATTATGATATTCGACAACAATCCTTCAAAATCCTGTGAATCAACAACTATTTGTTATTATTATTATTATTATTATTAATTTTTTCTTCATTATCATAACCATTTTTCTCAGTATTATTAAGTGAATCATCCGGTCACTTACGGTGTTTTTCTTCTGGTAAATAATAATAGTTTAAGCAAACTGCTCATTTTAACTCACCATATACTTCAACTTCCAGAAAATCTAAAGCTGTACCAATGCCTTCACCATTATTTGTTCCTTGATAGACTGTCACGTATCTGGCATTAACATTACACGTGAAACTCACGACATCAGGAATATCAGATCCATCTTGTCTACCAGTAACAGTACCACACAGATGTCCTGTGTTAGATGAATTCACTGCTGTGTTTGTGTAGATCTGTACTCCACGCCTTCGTGGCTTATCTTTAGTAAATAAAAATAGTGTATGAACTAAAGAGTTTTATGTATCCTAGTATATAAAGTTAATAACCTGAAATAAAGATGCAATTTTCTAATAAATAAATAAATAAACTTTTAATATCGAATTTTAATGACCAGTATTACGAAGTGTCCAAATCTAATTTAAGAACCTAAGTCTCTTTAAAGAAAAGGAGAAAAACAACAAGAACAACAAAAGAAGATAAACTAAAAATCTAAATCATCTGCTGTCTGCCTTCCTTTTTAAATACAGTGTCCATTCTCTCTTCAAAATGTTCCATTTACTGTCTGTATATTTATATAATAACTATAATTAAGCGAGTCCTACTGAATAATACATATACTACACGACACATAATGTAAATATAAAATGTGCCTCAGCGTGCTCTATAGTGTGGTCTTCCTTCAACTTACTGTAATTATACACTGAATATGTATATGCATGTATGTATGTATTTATGAATTAAAGAACGCACTGGCACAGGAAGTTCTTTTATTACTTAAAACAAATTAATCATTTTCTAATTTTATCTCTAGGGATTCGATTTAACTTAAAACTGACCATTGTAATGTTTATCACAGTGTGCTTTGTGTATATCTATGTATGTGTGTAGTTTATGATTTTGAATATTCTCTGTCTTATGTACGTCTGAATAGAACATAAACATATACAATATTCGGGACCGCACATCGCAGGAGGACAAATTCCAATCACGACATCACAAACCCGTCAGATGCCGCTGACGTGACTCGAACGTATGGCACCCATTCAATTTCCTATGTATGTATGTATACAAATATCCAAGGTTATATATATATATATATACAGAGAGAGAGAGAGAGAGAGAGAGAGAGAGAGAGAGAGAGAGAGAGAGAGAGAGAGAGAGAGAGAGAGAGAGAGAGAGAGAGAGAGATACACCTATGCACATTCGTAATAATAATAAGAAGAAGAAGAAGAAAAGAAAAAGTAGTATGTGATAAAAAATAAATATACACATCAGTAAAATATATTTACTTACAGTCACTTCTAAAATATATTTTCACTTCATGTACAAAGTACAGTTTTCCTAGATCCACTTCCCACCACGTGTAGTTCTGGTCTATGGCTGTGTGCATAAAGTTATCTCCATTTTGTTTTGTTACTCCATCAACAGCTGTAGATGCTTTGAAACTGTTGTCAAGGTAAGAACTCTGGTAGGCTGTCTTTCCTTTAGCTACATTTACTGGTCAAAATGAAATGAACAAATATTTAATAAAAATATGAATAGCAATATCGTACACATATACACAGCGACATACGAAGATACATATATATATATATAAAACAAGATACATCATACCTATGCAAGGCCCACACATATTATTATAACAAATTCGATTGTTTATCATGTCTAATCAAATATTCGGAGATTTGTGGCAGTAACACTGCGACATTTTTCGTCAAAATAAGTGTTTTTAATCATTGCAACATTTGTGGGCAGCACATATCTATATCAATATATATATCTATATCCATATCTAGGTATATACACAACACAAACATATACACACCAACGTACATAGGCATGCATAAACACACACATACAGATAGTAGGTATATACATATACTGAGAGATATGTTTCTGGTTTAGGATTTTGAATATTCTCTGTCCTATATACAAACAATGTATACATACACACAAACATACACAGCTTAGTATTTAATTACATATTAATTATAAGCATATACAGACGAACACACACACATTCACACACACATGCACACATACACATGTACATACATATATCTGTGCGTGTGTGCATTTTTAAACGACTTACCAAACTGTGCTGAAATGTGAATTTGAAACGTGAAAATAAAACAGAGAAAAAAATAAAACTCCAAGTAAACTGCAGCCATGTTGTGTTAAACTAGACTCTGACATCTAGGGTCGTATTCGTGGCGCACATGTTTACTCAATATTTAGTTTAACATTACGTCTGTTGTTCCTTCTTACCGCATGACGCAAACTGAATACAGGTTATGATTCACCAGATTACAGTGCAGATATACCAGTTATCAGGTTTCGTCCACTGTGTGTACATTAATCTATAAAAAAAACTAACAAGCGCGTACCCATTTATAATCTTTAATAGAAAAAGGAAAATACAGTTGCTCATTACAGACGGACAGAGAGAGAGAGAGAGAGAGAGAGAGAGAGAGAGAGAGAGAGAGAGAGAGAGAGAGAGAGAGAGAGAGAGAGAGAGAGAGAGAGAGAGAGAGATACACATAGAGCAAAAACAGATAAACATAAATATGGTTTAACGTTGTTTTGTTTTTCTTCAGAGTGTTCACTCGGGAAATATGGCAAAAACTACCAACAAAGCGGTGCTGAAAGACGTTGCTATGATAGCCAGAGACGTATCTTCGAGAGTCGGAAGTGTTTTGATGGGTGTGTACAAATGCTCAGATACACAGTGTTATAATCATAAATAATGTACATGACATTACATACGTGTAAAATATGTCTCTGTGTATATATACAAACGAATGTATATATGTGAGTGTGTGTGCGTGAGTATGTGTCTGTCTGTGTGTGTGCATATGCATATATGTGTGTGTGTGTGTGTGAGTGTGTCATAATCATAAATCTTTCGTAGGAATATAGATTATATATATCGGTTTGGGAAACAGAATAAATATATTTTAATATATGTACTTCAACTGCTCACACAGACAAGAAGAAAGACACTGAAGGATAGAAAAACAAACGACAAACATTATTTCTGTGAACGAGTGGTTTCGTCGTCCTTGTCATATTAGACAAAATTTAATTTAACTTTTTGTTTCGAAATTATTACATTTTACGTTTTCTGATATATACATAGACATTCATATGCACATACATATATGCACGTGCACACAAGTAACTAAACATATATATATATATATATATTACACACACACACACACACACACACACACACACACACACACACACACACACCCACATTATTGAAGAAAGAATAACATGAGATTACTTGATTCTGTCTCTCATCACTTGTTGCTTCTGTTGGCCCATTGTTACTGTTCTTTGATGACTTAACAAAATGCGAGTATCATTTATCCATTGTAAATCACATTAATATTATGTTTTTTAAATAATAATAATGCTAAAATATTATTATTATTATTATTATTATTATTATCATTATTATTACTTTTTGTGTCATTATAATGTGATAAGTAATAGGATTCATATATATATATATTGATTTTCATTTTCTTATTTTCAGAGCCTCTGCTGTTATCGGCGACTTCGAGAATGCCAAGAAACAAGGTCAGAACGCGAGAAACATCGCAACTGTGGCCATTGTTACTGGCGCCGTACTTATAATAGCGTGTCTCATAATACGGCTGATGATACACAGTGCGGTGATGTCCCGGATCCACAGCCGTGATTACAACGCCACACACTACTAACTCGTAAGTGTGCTTCGACAACAGCTATCACTTGAAAACATTCGTATTCTTCTAAAACACAAAACCAAAACAAACAACAAAAAAAAAAAAAAAAAAAACAATGTTCACTGGTTCGTGTTCAAAGTGCACACGTTTACACAACATTTAGTTGAACATTATGTCTATTGTTCCTTCTTACCGAATGACGCAAACTGAATACAGGTCATGATTCACTAGATGACGCTGCAACTATACCAGTTATCCGATTTCATTCACTGTGTGTATATTAATCTATAAAAAACAACAACTTACAAGCGCTTACCCGTTTATAATCTTTAATAGAAAAAGGAAAATACTGTTGTTCATTACACAGAGAGATAGAGAGAGAGAGAGAGAGAGAGAGAGAGAGAGAGAGAGAGAGAGAGAGAGAGAGAGAGAGAGAGAGAGAGAGAGAGAGAGAGAGAGAGAGAGATAGCAAAAACAGATAAATATAAATATGGTTTAACTTTTTTTGTTTTTCTACTCGGGAAATATGGCAAATACTGCCAACAAAGCGGTGCTGAAAGACGTTGCTATGATAGCCAGAGATGTATCGTCGAGAGTCGGAAGTGTTTTGATGGGTGCGTTCCTGGCAGGGTGTGGTCTGTAATAAAGGTACACAAGAGCTCACATGCACCCTGTTATAATGATAAATAATGTACATGACATTATTTCCATGTACAAATATGTGTTTGTGTGTGTGTGTGTGTACACAAACGTATATATATATATATATATGTGAGTGTGTATGTGTGTGTGTATCTGTGTGTCTGTGAGTGTGTATATGCATATATGTGTGTGTTTGTGTGTGTCATAATCATAAATCTTTCGTAGCAATATAGATTATGTATGTCGGTTTTGGAAACAAAATAAATATATATTAATATATTTACTTCAACTGCTCACACAGACAAGAAGAAAAAAGACAAACGACAGGAAAGATTTAAATGCATAGACACAGGCACACAGACACAAACACACGTACGTACATAAACAACACACACATACACACACATACACACATTCACAACACAATCAAACACACACACAAAATATTATTTCTGTGAACGTTTGGTTTCGTCGTCCTTCCCATATTACACCAAATTTTATTTTTTTGTTTAGAAATTATTACATATTAAGTTTTCTATTAGAATTACAGTCATTACAGTCATTATATATATATATATATATACACACACTCACACCACACGTTATTGCACAAAAAAAACACACCAAAACTATTTTCTTTAAATAATAATAAAGATAAAACATTATTATTATTATTATTATTATTATTACTTTTTGTGTCATTATAATGTGATAAGTAATAGGATTTATATATATACATACATATATATATATATATATTCAGTTTATTATTTTTATTTTCAGTCACAAGCCGCTGCTGATATCGGAGACTTCGAGAATGCCAAGAAACAAGGTCAGAACGCGAGAAACATCGCGACTGTAGCCATTATTACTGGCGCTGTACTTATAATAGCGTGTCTCATAATACGGCTGATGATACACAGTGCGGTGATGTCCCGGATCCACAGTCGTGATTACAACGCCATACACTACTAACTCATAAGTTTGCTTCGACAACTGCTATCACTTGAAAATAGACGTATTCTTTTAAAACAAAAACAAAAAACAACAAGAAAACAAACAAACAATGTTAACTGATGTTCGTTTTTCGTGATGCCCGCAACATTTTTATTTCTGAAATATGCATTGTAGAACATTCCATCTACAGTCTGTTACATAAAAAAGATTATTGCACTGAACTATTGACAATGAACACGTAATGATTTCTTAATGAAATCGCTACAGAAGCCAAGTGTGTTTATTTATTTATTTATTTATTTATTCATTTATTTATTTATGTCTCTATGTTGTATGAACTTCTTATTAGTGATTACATAATGTGATAAACAGTAAATGTTTTAGAAACAGGCTCAGAGTCACAGCAATCTTCAACAGTTATCATCTAACACATTCCAATGAAGACGACGTGATTCCTCACCACCCTGAATATATGGATGTAGACAATTAGTATCCGCTGGAAAAGCAAGACAACTTATATACATATATTATTCAAATAACCAACAAGGTCGTTCTTTTGTGCATCCCCATACTTTGTATGCACAGAAATTAGTCTATGACAATAACAAAAAACAAACTTGAGTCACCCTTGTTAGGTCAGTTACACGACAGGAATTTCACGAGTTTGTGAGTTTGTCAAAATAACTTGTCTGAATGGTATTAATACCTAAAATTTGGCTCGTCCCGTTTAAAGAATAGGAGACTGTGACAGCGTCACGTGACATGGTATTAAAGTTCTAAGAGAGCTTAAACAACTAAATGACTATTCTGTATTCACTAGAGAACAATAATACAAACAAGAATTCAGTATGGATAATTGTTACATATATATACATATAATTAAGCCCATTTGGTTACGTTAAAATAAGTTATCTTAGTTTGTTACTTAGTTTTCAAGCGTAAGTAAGTACCTCAGAATAACACAATAAAATATCCAACAATAATAGATTTGGCTATTTCAATCAATCGACATGTATGTTACAAAAAACCACACCATTTAAACCGTAAATATCATTGTGGAAGTGATCTTTCGTGCTAGAAGGCGCACCGATCAAAATAATTTTTATACACGTCGCTCGGGCGTTGAGTAAACATGTCTGCTGACAGGCTTTCTGAATTTACTTTGTAAGTTAATCCCAGAGTTTCTTAGTTCATAAAATAACGGAACTTCCACTGATTATATAATACATTTTCTAAACAGCCCATGGACGTCGTTATACACTCTGCTGTTTAGTTTAGGTGCATTTACCCCCGTTTTCTGACATTAATTAGGTAAACATTTAAGAACTATAAAAAATATGAATTATAAACATGATTATACACGATAACTAAATAAATATTACCATAATGTTATAATACACTGAATATAAAATGTAGCAGTCATTTTGCTTTAAATGGGCATATATAAAATAGTGTTTAGTCAGTTTCAATTTCAGTTATGATCAATATGTAGCTAAAATCATTTTTACGTCTGGTCCATCAGAAAATATCAAACTAATGGCTTATTTATTTATTTATTTATTTATTTATTTATCAATGTGTTCATTTATTAAAGAGGTATCTTTAATTTTATTTTATTTCAAATGAACTGTAAATTTGTTTCACGCCAATAGATCAAAAATGTCTTAAAAGACTGAGTCCATAGAAATAGTAGTTAATTGTCAGATTAGTTTATTTGACAGTAGTTCCATCATCGGACGAAAAGATAATAGTCCCCATTTAACTCGGTTCCAGTAAAACTTTCACTCGTGACAACCAGACTGTTATTTCTGAATCACATACTATTAAATGACTTTTTTATGTATTCATAAAATGTATATCTCATATATGTTAATTTTCATTTATAATAACATTTATCAGTCTCTATGTGAAAAACATCAGTACGATATATTATATTGTATTATATCATATTATAGAATTACTGTTGTTATTGTTGTTGTTAACGTGTGAGCTGAACGTCACGTATGTTTTCAAGTGGATAAAACAGAAAATATTTATTTATCTCTTTATTTCTCTTGTCGTTTGTTGTGATTTTATCTAAAGTTATATAGATATACAAATATCGGTAATAACACTTCAAACTTGTATTTAATATAGTAACATTTAGTTTCAGGAAGAGGAAAGGCACAATGAAGAAACATTCTGTATCTTATGCGAAAATTGATAATAAAACCAAAATTTTTATCTACAGCTTAACCTTTACAATGGAAGACATGACGGCGATGTCAGTGTTAGTGAAACAATACGAAATTAAAGTTAAGACACATCATACGATACGAAGGAGTCGCAATTCAAAATACAATAATGTATTATGCAACTACTGCTGCATATCTTTTACCTAAATTCAGATTAGTAAGAATCACAGTTGTAGATACAATAATGTATTATACAACCATTGTTTCTATCGGCCTACTGTGATTACGTGCATTCCTCCATGTATTGTAAAACACTATGTAAAAGTAAAGTTAATTGACGTTTGGCGTAATGCACAGGTCATACAAATGTAAGCTGATCTTTGACCTAAATCATAAAACATATATTAAAAGAAAATCATACCGATTATATTAGAAATTACCCGATTCTTAAAAAACATAAATAAGGAAAAATAGAACTATACTAAATTAAAAGAAAATACTAAAAATATATGTATGTTATTTGCACACTATTATAGTTTTTATTTTTTTTATTTTTATTTTTTTATTTTTTTTTTTTACAAATAAGTGAAAGAGTAAAAATGAAATAAAATAATGCGAAACGTAACCAAAAACAAAAAAACCTGCAATGAAAAAAAAATTAAAACAAAAATTTGCTTACCTTTGACGTCAACGATCCGGTTATCAAAATAAATAACGCCATAACTTTGTCGAGCTTTTCGACAGACGACTAAATATCACAAAAAGATGATACAGGTTTATAATTAATCTTTAAAACTGGTTTCATTTCAAAAGTTAAGATTGTGTTATAGTAGCAATTGTAACGTATTTTGTTTTTCTTATTGCCAGATAAAGAAGTATTTTTTTACAAAATAAAAGACGTACAATCCGAGATGAAAAATTCTATATAGAAATTTTTTAAAATATCTTTTTAAAAATGTCAAAGGTATTTCTTACATTTAAAAGTTGTCAAAAATGCGCAATCCGAATATTAGAATTTTGTTACTTTAGAAAAAAGGTTCACACTTAAATTATAAAAAAATAAATAAAATAAAGAGAAAGGATATAAATCAATTTTGTTTTCTATTTCAACACATATTTTTTTTATAAATTTGAAGGATCTATTCAGTAAAGCGTTAACTTTATAACGATCTTAATAAAGATAGACTTACTGAATTAAATATTGTTTTTGACCCGTTTCAACTGATACAAAACCAACGTGTGGTCATTCCTCACGAGTAAGAGTTGTCGTTACTGAACAAGTCATTTTTCTGTACTTTTGCTGTCCTCCTGCAGACGACTGTATAGAGTTGTCGACCCTAAAGGGTTATCTTTAATGGATGCATGGATCGGGCAATACCGCTTCACTCAAATGCTTATTAAACAGTAAATTCAAGGCTGAATGTGAAAGATTATGCATAATTAACCATTTCCGAATTATTATTATTATGATTATTATTATTATTATTATTATTATTATTATTATTATTATTATTATTATTATTGTTAATACTACTAGTAGTAGTAGTAGTAGTATTTTAATTTGTATTACTATTTTGTTCACAACATTCAGCTGTCACTTTTACTTATTTCCTTTTCTCGCTTTATTTTCGGATTTTAGATTTTGTATTTATTAGAAATTCCATTAATAAAGTAAACTGATATACTATCTCATTCTGCTTTTAAATATGTAGTAAATTAAAAAATCCTTCTCAGTTTGAGAATTCACCATTTCTGAAAATAAATTGGTAACGAGCGCTACTGGTGGACATCAGTATTGCTATTTAAAGAACAAATTATTATTAATAGTAGTAGTATTAGCTGCTGCACCACCGTCATCATCATCTCCATCCTCAACATTATCACAACATATTGTCGTTGTTGCATGGTAGTCTTGAAGTGTAGTAGTTATTGCAGTCGTGGTGGTAGTAGTATCAGTAGCAGCAACAGAAATGGTATTAGCAGCAGTTCTAGTAATAGTAGCACTAGTGGTAGTAGTTTTAGTAACAGTAATATTAGTAGTAGTAGTAGTAATAATAATAATAATAATAATAATAATAATAATAATAACATCAACATTAGTAGTAGTAGTAATAGTTGAAGTATTTTAGTAATAACTTTTATTATCATTATTATTATTATTATTATTATTATTATTGTCATTACAACTACTGCTGCTGTTGCTACTACTACTACTACTACTACTACTACTACTACTACTACTATATACTACTACTACTACTACCACTAATTTTAATATTGTCGTTGTTGTTGTTCTTCTTCTTGTCACTTAATTCGATCCTGACGATACGCCACTTTTATTTTGTTTACGTTAAAACCGATATGGTAATAATTTATCAAAACACATTTATAACCTATATTTAAGAGAAAAAGAAAGAAAAAAGAAAGACAAATATTATGATTACTGTCATGTGACTATAATCTGTAACATAGCCACATCAGTTTAATACTGCGTCGATTTCTTACTACCAGCGAGATATTTTATAAGTGACTTCAATTCGTCTATGAATCGTAGTAAAATATATCTGTGCTATAGCGATATATATGAAAATGTAAAAAATATCACGATCCTATGTCAGTATGTTAGTGATAGATAGTATGTTTTCCCTCTCCTTATCAGTCAGTAGTTTACTACACTGAATTGTATTAGCAGTACAGTAGTTTTTATGTAATTCTGTAACTCCTTGATATTTATTTATATTGTTTTTATATATCACAGTACTAACACAGGTGTAGTTGTGTCACACAACTTCACACAGAATCAAACGCGACGTTCACATCAGACGCTATTATAATACAATATAATATAATATAATATAATAGATCGAACTGATGTTTAACCTATATCATTGAAGCATTTTTCTATGTTGTTCTACAGGATAGGAGAGTGTCACCAGCAGTGCACTGTCACAGACGACTTTGTTTATTTTCATAATATTCTACTGGAGTAAAGTAGTTTCTGTATCAGTACACTGAAGTGGTATTTCTCAAAACTGTTCCTCTAAGACGTAGATGAATGACAATGAGGATGAGGATCACATAAACAAACAGTAACAAGTAAGACAAAATTATATTTACTTAATCTTTAAACAGACAAATAAAAAAAGAAATAATAATAATAATAATAATAATAATAATAATAAAGTCTGGATCTTAATAAAGAAAACATCTCTTTCTTTCTGAAATAATTTTTATTTTAATAATATATTTCCATAATATACATTCACTGTCTGGAAGAAATTCAATAATGATTTTTATTATCATAATAAATCAGCACAATAAATATGTACAAAAATGATGTGAACAAGATAAACGTTAAATAAAGAAAACAAACTGGAACATTTACATATATACATGAATGAACTTTTTCTCGTGCATCAAAGTTCTGTAAATAAGAAAAATCAAGAGATAAATGGGTCAGTAAGGAAAATGTTATCAAATGTTTTCCAAATTATTTCAATAAACGTTGTGTAAGATATTTTGAGCTGTCTAATATATATTTCAAATTACATATTAACTATCATTAAATGAATGTGTTGAGTAATATTTAGTAAAAAGACATTTGTTTTGAAAACAAAGGAAAACCCAACATCAATACAAAATAGAAAAGAAGAAGAAAAAAAAAAGAAATTAAAGGAAGGAAAAGAGAAAATAAGAAAAATAAAAAAAACAACAGCAGCGTGAACAAAAGCAAAAAGAAGACGAAGCAAAATGGTAAAAAGACAACAACGAATCAAACAATCACAAAACTTTCGTTGTCTAGGACATCATTATTTTCTGAAATATTGTTATCATGTTAACAAAATTACGTCTGCTAGGTTTCTGTCTCTAAAAACATGTTGAATGTATTTCTATGTTGTCTGGAAATGTACAGAACATCGTGGAAGTGTTTATATCTTACTCATTTGCTCGTATGGAGATCCTTGATCAACAGTTTCAACTTGCAAAGCGTCGTAATCATTTGTCTTTTGTTGGTTGTCGTCTGTATAGTGTTGTGTGTTGTCACCATCAAGATGTCCTGCACATTTTCTTTTACGTCTGGGAGATTTCTGGTCTGACGCAGGGGCAGCATCGACATCGTCGTCAACAGCTTCGTATACTGGAGCACTTGTCGTTGTTGTTGTGGATTGGATATTTTGACTTTTAAAAAAAAGACACAGCTGGTTCGTTCGATTTCGTCGTTGTTCTTTTTTGCTCCTGAAATTATTTATTTATATAAATCAACAAGATTTAATTAATTGTGTTTTAAATCAGTTTATGGTTTCCTTTCCTAACAGATATATTATATTTCTAAAGACAGAGATATTTAATCATTAGTAAATATCTGAATGTAATGTTTGTTCATTACAGTAAATATTATATAGCATATTAAATTATTTGCTTACCTAATAACTAGAATAAGTGCAGCCGCACTTAAAATCAAGGCTAAGACTATGACAATCACAATAATACTGTCTATGAGTATTTGTTGTGAAACTGAAAACAAACCAACAAAACAAATAGTATAGTTTAATAAAATTTAAACCACAAAATAACGTGAAAGATTACACGTGTAAATGTATTTATTAAAAACAATATATTTTTTTTTCATAAAACAAGATGAAAAAAAATAATATTCTACTAAGCGACAACCATAACTGAAAGGAATATAATACATATTGTTACCTGTATTACAAGATATACCCTGCCACCCGGCCACGCACCCATCAATGCATAATCCTGTCATAAAATCACATTTCTGGTTACCATGGCAATGTCTCTCAGCGCAGATCTGGAGGCAGCCTTCACCAAACATGCCAAGAGGGCACTCTGTGATTGAAACATGTAAACCAGTATTAATTATCTTTTAAAAACACACACGTACATTCATGTACGTCCCTAACTACCTTGTTAAAAACAAATACAATAAAAGACAGTATTACATAAACACACACTTACGAGCATATTCCGTACGTGCATACACAAATACAAATATACATACAAAACAATAGACACAAACTTATTTTTATTATTCATCGTCTCTCGCTCCACAAAATAACAATTACTATTTGCATATTGTAAAATATATGTTTGTGTAACCTTCCCTGCACATGGATGAAGCAAATTAGTGAGAGTACAACTGGTCCTAAAACATTCTTTGGATGATGCCCTAACCAAATCTACCATCAAAGCCTTTTAATAATGGGGTTATTACGACAATATCTTTTTTCTTTTTAACGTTCACAGTTGCTGGACTAATTCATTCCTAAAATAGATACATACTCACATACACACACGCACACACACACACACACACACACACACACACTCCAAAGAATGAGCCACAATGTTTCTTCTTGCAGTTTCCACAAGCAGGTTTACATTTTCTGTCATATCTTCCTGCTCTATTTAAGACCATTAATAGTAATAACCATATTAAAGGATAAAATAATTAATAGTCGTTAATTATATGCCATTACATGTTAACTGAAATGTGTTGTGTCCATGTGTGTGTGTGTGTGTGTGTGTGTGTGTGTAATAAAACAAAAACAAATAAACAAACAAACAAAAAGATTGTCTAGATTGTTGTAACGTCGAGTGCTGGCGAGTGGTTGTCATACGTTCAAGTCTCGTTACGGCCATCTGACGGGTTTGTGAAGTCTTGATGTGCAGAGTCTATTCAGACGTTCATAAGACAGAGAATATTCAAAATCCTAAAACACACACACACACGCACACATAGATGCATACATACATACATACGTACATACGTACATACATACATAGATATATGAATGCATGAATCCACACACATACAAATGCTTATTTCATTCATTTATTGTTATTTTGTGTGAACAATTTATGAACAATATGTGAACAATCTATGTTCAAGAAAATAAAAGCACACACCAAATGGACATCGGATTGAAAAGAAAATGTATCGGTGCCAATTACGACAGATGTCATGCATATTTAGTTCTAACCATTGAACCAAATCCAAGTTAAAACAACTTTCAGAATGAGAGAATGCAAACTCTAATAATACAAATAAGTTAAACAAATATACTCACTTTCTTTACACAAAAGTCCTTGAAAGCCGTCTTTACAACCTTCTGTACAATTTCCAGAAATAAAATCACAAGTTTCTGTTTTACACTGACCACACATAGAATTACAATCAAATCCGTATTTTCCAGATCTGCATTCTGAAAACATTAAATTTGATGAGAATTTGTAATTAGGTGAAAATACGCAAGCTTTTAATTCTTGAATGGTAGACGTATGTCTGTTTAGATTTTTTGGATGTTGTTTTTCTTATACGTTTCTTTAGTTCTTTATTTTTCATTTATTGTTATTATTATTATTATTATTATTATTATTATTATTAGTAGTAGTAGTAGTAGTAGTAGTAGTAGTAGTAGTAGTAGTAGTAGTAGTAGTAGTAGTAGTAGTAGTAGTATTGTCCTCTAACAATATCGTCATTTATTCTTACTGAATTTAGGATATGTAAAACAAAGAGTTGGACTGACTTTGTTTGCACAAGATTCCCTCGTATCCTTCAATACAACCTCCAGTACAATTTCCAGAAACTCTATCACATGGCTTGCTTCTACAGTTCCCACATCTAGATTTACAGTTTTTACCATATGATCCTGGACTGCATTCTGCAGTTGTTAAAATAAGAATAAAATCAATAAACTAATGAACAGTTGTTAAACGACATTACAGTTGATTTTAATATTAAGAATAATTATGTTTCAGGACTGCTTCTTAGAAAAAGAGCCTGCTACAAGGTATCTATCATAAGGTTGTTGTTGTTTTACTAACGTTTTTGTCCATGAAATAGTTCAGTTTCTAAGGATTTCGAGGGTGAAAATGATTCTACCATTCCGTACAGTCCATTCCATATATATGAATGAGAGAGAGAGAGAGAGAGAGAGAGAGAGAGAGAGAGAGAGAGAGAGAGAGAGAGAGAGAGAGAGAGAGAGAGAGAGAGAGAGAGAGAGAGAGAGAGAGAGAGAGAGAGAGAGAGCTACATGCTCGAAATAGTAATTATCAAGGAATCATTCATACAGAATATAAGCAGCGGTTAGTCTATTCTTGCTGAATGCTTTCATTTATTTATTTATTTATTTACTTATTTATTTACGTTAATACTTTTTTATTATGTGTAAGAATTTAAACTATTATTAAATAGTTAAAATATTTCATTTCTTCACACGTTCCAGACTGTTCATAACTCTGCTTCTAATGATTTAGAAGTAAACACTGTTTCTATACCTTGTGTACAGTCCATTCCAGTCCATCCTGCCGTACATCCTGCAGTGTCACACTTTCCTGTCTGTACGTCACAAGATGAGTTTGTGTTAACACAGTGACGTTTTTTACAAAACTTGTCACAATTAGAACCATACTTGACTTTCAGCTCACACGCTAATATAACATGATATAATATAATATAATTATGTATAAACCATGACTAAAAGTCGAGCTCCTTAGCAGACTAATTCAATATTTTTTACTTTATTTTTGATCTCTTTCGAATACATAATGAGCTTCATATAACAGTTTTCTTTCATTATACTCTTACCTGTGAGAAATTATATTCATGTATTCATAGATAGATACATAGATAGATAGACAGACAGATAGACAGACAGATAGACAGACAGACAGAGAGATAGATAGATAGATAGATAGATAGATAGATAAAATAATTCAGTAAATTATTTTAATACGAACTAAAAACAGTTTGTGTGTGTGTGTGTGTATGTGTGTATATATATATATATATATATGTATATGTATGTATATTTAGTCCCAAACAGACATATAACGTAAGAATAATATTGTTATAATCGAACTGTTTGCCAATAGTTAATGTTACTATGATTATTATTAAAATTATCATCATCATCATCATTATTATCATCAACGTCGTCGTTATTAAACAAATTATATTAGTTTGGCTGGTTACAAACCCAGGTGAGAAGGAATGGTGGTCTATGCATATTGTTCATATTAACTCACCATATATATATACTTCAACTTCCAGAAAATCTAAAGCTGTACTAATATTTTGACCGTTATCTGTAATTGTTGTTATTATTATTAATGCTTCCTCGTCATAATACTCATCAGTATCATCATTATTAAGTAAATCATCTTGCTACTTATTGGTATTGTAATTCCTGTGAAAAGGAATCTTAAAATAATTATTGTTTAAGCAAATAGTTTAACTCACCATATATTTCAACTTCCAGAAAATCTAAAGCTGTACCAACGCCTGGACCATTGTTTGTTCCTTGATAGATAGTCACGTACCTGGCATTAACATTACACGTGAAACTCACAACATCAGGAATATCAGATCCATCTCGTCTACCAGTAACAGTACCACACAGATGTCCTGTGTTAGATGAATTCACTGCTGTGTTTGTGTAGATCTGTACTCCTCGTCTTCGTATTTTAACTTTAATAAATAAAAATGTACATGAGATTTATGTACCCAGTTAATATATTAAATGCCATATCAGACAACATTTAATGATTTGCTGTAGTTTATATATAAGCATAAGCATATACATACATACATACATACATATGTGTTTTATGTATATGCATAAATACAGTGCGTTCCCTAATACTGTCTATGTGCAGAGTCTGTTCAGACAGACATGAAACACAGACTATTCAAAATCCTAATATACATACATACATACATACATATGCGTTTTATGTATGTGTATAAATGTAGAACAAAAATGAAATATCCAAATGATCACCTAAAACAATAACAAAACCAATAATAATAAACAAGAGGCTGGAAAACCACAGCGACAACAACAACCAACAACGACAATAACAACAATAATAATGATAACTGATAATAAGAGTAATAATAATAATAATAATATTATTATTATTATTATTATTATTATTATTATTATTATTATTAAACAGTTACGTAATAGAAAACAGATGAAATAATTCTACTTACAGTCAGTTCTAAAATATATTTTCATCTCATGGACAAAGTAGATCTTTCCTAGATCCACTTCCCACCATGTGTACTCCTGTCCTATTGCTGTATGTATAAAGTTATTCCCATTTTGTTTTGTGACTCCATCAACAGCTGTAGATACTTTGAAACGGTTGTCATGGTAAGAACTCTGGTAGGCTGGCTTTCTCTTAGCTACATTTACTGATCAAAATGAAATGAACAAATATTTAATAAGGATATGAATACCAACATCGTACACACACACGTACGCACGCAAACACACTCACATTTATATATATATAAAGCGACATACAGACATACAAATTTAATTACAGATTAATTATAAACATATACGGACGAATCACACACACATACACACACACACACATACATACATACATACATATTTGTATGTGTATGTACATTTTAAAACGACTTACCAAACTCAGCTGAAATGTGAACTTGAAACGTGAAAACCCCCCAGAGAAAAACGTAAAATCTGATCCATGCGGCAGCCATGTTGTGTTAAACTAGACACTGTGATCCCGGAAGACTTGTTGTTCTTCAAGGCGTAGACGCTTAGTCAACGTTTACTGTCACATTATGTGTATTGTTCCTTCTTACTGCACGGTGCAAACTGAATACAGATATGTTTAACTGGATGACACTGCAATTATATTCATTGTAAGGCTGCTTTCACTCTGCACAGGTTACAAAATTCAAATATAATAATAATAATGTAGTAGAGGTAGTAGTAGTGGTAGATAGTGATAATAGTACTAGTAACAGACAACAGTTGCTGTGATAACAATAGTACTAGTGTAGTGGTTTTGGTCTCTTGTAATGTCAGTTGTAGTAATAATAATAATATCGGCGTTTTTTTCAAAAACAAATATATTAGCTCAAAAATACAAATAATGACTATGTTTTATTTTTTGTCAAAGCACTAAAGTGTTTGAACATTTTAAATTTAGTATACTTTTAATCAGGACAGTTTTACGTCTGTGTGTGAGATATATCTATCTGTTTTAGTGTGTGTATGAATGTATGTGTTTGTTGTGTGTGTGGTGTGTGTTTGTGCGTGTGTGTGTGTGTGTGTGTGTGTGTGAGTACAAGCGCGTTCCCGTTTGTGATCTTTAATTAAAAAAAACGAGTATAACGTTACTTCGTCTTTAAATAATGGAACACAATCACTTATCTAAAAATAAAATTTTATCTCTGCTAAAACAGTAATAGCATAACAGACCACGATTTGTTGAGCAAATTATAAATGTCACAGTGATTCAACGATACAGTAGTTAGTGGAGCGGGTTGGTGTTCTTCTTCTTGTTGTAGATGTTTGTTATTTGTTATTTGTGTTTGTTGTTTGCTGTTGTCTTTATTTATTTATTGTTAGGGTTGTTAGTGTTATGAAATATGAAACATCATTTGAATAGGTAAATGCAGCTATTATATTTATATATTTATTTATTTTAGTCTAACATTTAGTTTAACTTTATGTCTATTGTTCCTTCTTACCGCATGACGCAAACTGAATACAGGTTATGACTGACTAGATGACATTGCAGATATACCAACTGTCAGGTTTCATTCACTGTGTGTACATTAATCTATAAAAAAAAAAACTAACAAGCTCGTACCGTATATAATCTTTAATAGAAAAGGAAAATACTGTTGCTCATTACAGAGAGAAAAAGAAGACAGAGAGAGAGAGAGAGAGAGAGAGAGAGAGAGAGAGAGAGAGAGAGAGAGAGAGAGAGAGAGAGAGAGATAAATATAAATATGGTTTAACTCTTTTTGTTTTTCTTCAGAGTGTTCACTCTGGAAATATGGCAAAAACTGACAACAAAGCGGTGCTAAAGACGTTGCTATGACAGCCAGAGATGTATCTTCGAGAGTCGAAATGTTTTGAAGGGTGTGTTCCTGGCTGGCAGCGTGTGGTCTTTAACAAAGGTACAAAAGAGCTCATATTCACACTGTTATAATGATAAATAGTGTACATGACATTATATCCATGTACAAATGTGTGTGTGTGTGTGTACACAAACGTATGTATATTTAATATATATATGTGAGTGTGTATGTGTGTGTATATATGTGTGCCTGTGTGTGTGCATATGCTTATATGTGTGTGTGTGTGTATGTGTGTTATAATCATAAATCTTTCAGCAATATAGATTATGTATGTCGGTTTTGGAAATAAAATAAATATATATTAATATATTTACTTCAACTTCTCACACAGACAAGAAGAAAGACAAACGACAGAAAAGAATTAAATGCATAGACACAGGCACACAGACACAAACACACATACACACATAAACAACACACACATACACACACACATACACATTCACAACACAATCAAGCACACAAAAGATTATTTCTGTGAACGAGTGGTTTCGTCGTTCTTCCCATATTACGCAAAATGTTATTTAATTTTTGGTTTTGGAAATTATTACATATTAAGTTTTTCTGTTAGAATTACAGTCAGTACAGTCATTATATATATATATATATATATACACACACACTCACACCACATGTTATTGTACAAAAAAAAAAAACCAAAATATTTTTTTAAAATAATAATAAAGATAAAACATCAATGTGTTGATTTATTAAACAAGGTATCTTTAATTTTATCTTTATTTGTTTCATATGATAGACCAAAAATGTCTTAAAAGACTGAGTCCATAGAAATGGTAGTTAATGTCTGACTAGTTTTTATTGACAGCAGTTCCGTCATCAGACGAAAAGATAATAGTCCCCATTTAACTCGGTTCCAGTAAAGATTTCACTCATGACAACCAGACTGTTATTTCTGAATCACATACTATTAAATTACTTTTTTATGTGTTCATAAATGTGTATCTCATATATGTTAATTTTCGTT